>OY992876.1:319360699-319503199 GCA_963921405.1 Cepaea hortensis | reverse complement strand
AACAGATTTCAGACACTGTGGCAGCCCATGGATTGTGTTCTACAGTCTGCACGTCCTTGGCTGAACATTTCCACCACCCCAGGTTGGTTTCCTAGGCAATTGAACGTTCAGTAGTTTGCCATTACTTGCTGAACGAGAAGTCAGTTGAAGTCCAACTGGCCAAAATGGGGAAAAACAATAGGGGGTGGGGAGTGGTTGTTATATCACAATTACATAAATAAACACACACTGTATTGTTGGCACTCACAGAAGGAAAGGAAAGAACTAGAGCTAGAGGACGCACTAGATAAAATAAAATTTGAAAGCTATAGTTACCGACCGGGGTTCGAACCTGTCACCTCCAAATGGTGACAGCGCCTCGCTGCAGGAACAAGTGTACTTCTATGCATGACCAACTAGCAAGGTGGGGATATCATAGCAAGGTGGGGATATCATAGCAAGGTGGTTTATGGGTATATTACAGAAATGTGAGGGGTGGGGGAGATAGTAACATAGCGGGGGATAATCACAGCTAGGCGTAGCTCTTAACTGTCCATGACTGTGGATACTTACACAAATAAAAAGATGATGTCTTATGTTTACCTCTAACTGTCTAAGACTGTAGATACTTGGACGAACATAAAGATGCTGTCATTTGTCTACATCTAACTGTCTAGGACTGTAGATACTTGCAGAAACATAAAGATGCTGTCATGTGTCTACCTCTAACTGTCTAGGACTGTAGATACTTGCACGAACATAAAGATGCTGTCTTATGTTTACCTCTGTCTAGGACTGTAGATACTTGCACGAACATAAAGATGCTGTCTTATGTTTACCTCTGTCTAGGACTGTAGATACTTGCACGAACATAAAGATGCTGTCATGTGTCTACCTCTAAATGTCTAGGACTGTAGATACCTGGACGAACATAAAGATGCTACCTTATGTTTACCTCTAACGGTCTAGGACTGTAGATAATTGCACGAATATAAAGATGCTGTTCTGTGTCTACCTCTAACTGTCTAGGACTGTAGATACTTGGATGAACATAAAGATGCTGTCATGTGTCTACCTCTGTCTAGGACTGTAGATACTTGGCTGAACATAAAGATGCTGTCTTATGTTTACCTCTGTCTAGGACTGTAGATACTTGGATGAAAATAAAGATGCTGTCTTATGTTTACCTCTAACTGTCTAGGACTGTAGATACTTGGCTGAACATAAAGATGCTGTCATGTGTCTACCTCTGTCTAGGACTGTAGATACTTGGATGAACATAAAGATGATGTCTTATGTTTACCTCTAACTGTCTAGGACTGTAGATACTTGGCTGAACATAAAGATGCTGTCATGTGTCTACCTCTGTCTAGGACTGTAGATATCTGGACGAACATAAAGATGCTGTCATGTGTCCTATGTCTAGGACAGTAGATACTTGCATGAACATAAAGATGCTGTCATGTGTCTACCTCTAACTATCCAGGGCTATGGATCCACATCCAAGGAGAGACCAGCCCGCATTATGACGGCAGTGGCCACGTCATCGGCCTTGACACCACTGGCACCTTCATTAACGACTTCAAGGACATGCTTAACCTGGCACAGAAGTGAGTTCATAGTCCATGCATATCTTTGGATTGCTGCATCCGCCCCCTTAATGTTTGTCCCTGGTTTCTTTCAGATATCATTTTTAAAAAGCTAGTTGCGTATCTTTTACAGCACGTGGCTGTCAACCCCAGGATTTTCTGGCTGCTTTTGATTTCTTGGAAAGTTTACTGCAATTTATTGTTTGCGCTTGCTCGCTTTTACCTCAAGCGCAGTCCATTCAGACTAATTCTAGTAGTGTTGGACTGAATTTTGCGTGTGGATTAGCTTTTCCATTAACAGTGTCCCTCGCTATCAGGCGAACCCACTCCGACTTCAGAGGTACTTGTAATTAACGTCCCCAGTGTCGGGGTTGAAACCCCTTACCTCGGCATCAGCACACCGAATGTTTAAGAACAAATGACAGGTGACACCAATACATCTGGAACAAGACAAGCTGTAGAAGCCGCCGGATTAGCAAAGCAATGCTCTAACTGTGAATCTGTAGGGGTTTCAACCCTAGACCAGTTGCCTATCATGACTTAGGGTCTGCCTGCCCTAGTCTTTGGGTTGCATTTAATTCAGCTAGGGTAAGGCTTGTACCCTACAATATAATATATGTAATAAATATTTATTGGTTCACACTGCATTACAAAAATTGGCTGCTTACAAGATAATAGACATAAATCACTTTCCTACAAAACCTGACAGTGACTGCAAACATAAATCACTCCTCTACAAATACCTGACATAGACTACAGACATAAATCACTCCCCTGCAGACACCCCAAATAGACTACAGACATAAATCACTCACATACACACACCTGGTAGTGACATCAGACATAAATTATTCACCTACAAACACCTGACATCGACTACAGACATACATTCCTAACCTAAATACACCTTACCTTGACAACAGACATAAATTACTCCCCTGCAGACATTCCACATAGACTACAGACATAATTCACTCACCTACAATCGCCCCACATTCACTATTGACACAAATCAGTCACCTACAAACACCTTACATTGACTACATACATAAATCACTCACCTAGAAACACCTGACATTGACTACAGACATACATCACTCACCTACGAACACCTAACATTAACTACAGACATACATTCCTAATCTACAAACACCTGACATTGACTAGAGACATGCATCACTCACCTACAAACACCTGACATTGACTAGAGACAAACATCACTCACCTACAAACACCTGACATTTACTAAAGACATACATCACTCACCTACAAACACCTGACATAGACTATTGACATGCATCATTCACCTACAAACACCTGACATTCACTAAAGACATACATCACTCACCTACAAACACCTGACATAGACTGCAGACATACATCACTCACCTACAAACACCTGACATTGACTAGAGACAAACATCACTCACCTACAAACACCTGACATAGACTGCAGACATACATCACTCACCTACAAACACCTGACATTGACTAGAGACAAACATCACTCACCTACAAACACCTGACATTCACTAGAGACATATATCACTCACCTACAAACACCTGACATAGACTACATACATACATCACACCTACAAACACCTGACATTGACTAGAGACAAATATCACTCACCTACAAACACCTGACATAGACTACAGACATACATCACACCTACAAACACCTGACATTGACTAGAGACAAACATCACTCACCTACAAACACCTGACATTGACTAGAGACATACATCACTCACCTACAACCACCTGCCTACCCAGACCCGACATGTGAGCGACTATTGCCTTGTCCAAACACAGGTACAACATCTTTGCCTTCCCCACCTTGTGGAACGGCGCCGTCAACCAGGACGGACAGAACCACCTTAATGGCCTGGTCACCGACGCTGGAAAACTCCAGACCTACTTAGACAAGGCCTTGACACCCTTGGTACAGGCGGTCAAAGGACATCCAGCTCTGGGAGGATGGGACATCATCAATGAAATAGAAGGCATGATCATCCCTGGCAGAGTGGGTATTACATGTGATGGTATCACTGTTTTATGTCTTCCGTGCTTGTGTGTGGGTGTGAGAAGTGAGCAGCCAGCAGACAGGCTGTACGTGTGTGTGGGTGTGAGACGTCGAGAACGAGCGGACAAGCTGAACTAATGGCCGTGGAAATGTGGTTTCTAAGGAATATGCCAGGAATACCATGTAAATACAAAAATCAATGAGCAAGTCCGACAAGAAGCAGATGAAAACCGTAAACTGATTACATAAATTACACGTAAACAGTCGAGATTCTTTGAGCCCGTTATGAGAAGAAATACTCTGGGGAACTTTGTGACAACTGGCAAGATTAAGGGGAAATGAAGATAGGGGGAAGGCAGATAACTAAATATCTGAATGGCTTAGCCACATGGCATGGTCGAGACAAGAACACAGATCTGATCATCGACTCTGATGACCATATGAGATGGCCGCCCAGGCATATCTGCATGGCACATGATGATGATGAATTTATATATATTTATCATCATAAGCTTGTGTCTCACATGTGCGTACTATTGATATATGTATTATGTTATATTTATCATGATTTTTGTTTACTTTACGATTTACTTCTACTGTCCACCAGTTATAGAGTTTCTTCTTTCACCCATTTCTTCTTCGCAGTATTATCTATTGCTGGTGTTATTTCTACTGTTGTATGTTCTTTAGCATTTGTCATTGTTCGTCAATACATCGTATTGTTAACTAATGAATTGTGCCTGCTGCGACAGTAAAGGTGTATTAATCGATTATTTCCCAATTTGATTTCAGTACTGCGATATCTAGTTTGATATTTCCTGGAGCGCTCTCTAATTGCTTATATTTATACCTGTATTGGGGTAGTAATATATCAGTGGTTGTAGTAATACTAGTAGTAGTAGTAGCAGAAATTCTGCTTACAATCATACATTAGTATTAGTAGCTGTAGCAGCAGCAACTCTATACACATTCAGACATTAGTAGTAGTAGTAGTAGTAGTAGTAGTAGTAGTAGTAGTAGTAGTAGTAGTAGTAGTAGTAGTAGTAGTAGTAGTAGTAGTAGTAGTAGTAGTAGTAGTAGTAGAGGTAGTAGAAATAGTTGTAGTAGTAGTAGTAGTAGTAGTAGTAGTAGTAGTAGTAGTAGTAGTAGTAGTAGTAGTGGTAGTAGTAGTAGTAGTAGTAGTAGCAGCAATTTTACACACAGTCATACAGTAGTAGTAGTAGTAGTAGTAGTAGTAGTAGTAGTAGTAGTAGTAGTATTAGTAGTAGTAGTAGTAGTAGTAGTAGTAGTAGTAGTAGTAGTAGTAGTAGTAGTAGTAGTAGTAGTAGTAGTAGTAGTAGTAGTAGTAGTAGTAGTAGTAGTAGTGGTAGTAGTAGTAGTAGTAGTAGTAGTAGTAGTAGTAGTAGTAGTAGTAGTAGTAGTAGTAGTAGTAGTAGTAGTAGTAGTAGTAGTAGTAGTAGTAGTAGTAGTAGTGCTGGTGGTGGTAGTAGTAGTAGTAGTAGTAGTAGAGGTAGTAGAAATAGTTGTAGTAGTAGTAGTAGTAGTAGTAGTAGTAGTAGTAGTAGTAGTAGTAGTAGTAGTAGTAGTAGTAGTAGTAGTGGTAGTAGTAGTAGTAGTAGTAGTAGCAATTTTACACACAGTCATACAGTAGTAGTAGTAGAAGTAGTAGTAGTAGTAGTAGTAGTAGTAGTAGTAGTAGTAGTAGTAGTAGTAGTAGTAGTATTAGTAGTAGTAGTAGTAGTAGTAGTAGTAGTAGTAGTAGTAGTAGTAGTAGTAGTAGTAGTAGTAGTAGTAGTAGTAGTAGTAGTAGTAGTAGTAGTAGTAGTAGTAGTAGTAGAGGTAGTAGAAATAGTTGTAGTAGTAGTAGTAGTAGTAGTAGTAGTAGTAGTAGTAGTAGTAGTAGTAGTAGTAGTAGTAGTAGTAGTAGTAGTAGTAGTAGTAGTAGTAGTAGTAGTAGAACCACCGGCTACCAGCAGCAGCAATTCTATACGTAATCATACATCAGTGGTTGAAGAAGCATCAATTCTACACTCAATCATACATGTGTGGTAGTAGCATCAATTTTATACACAATCATACATTAGCAGTATTTGTAGCGGCAATTCTACACACAGGCATACATTAGTAGTAATTGTGTCAGCAATTCAACACACAATCATACATTAGTAGTAGTTGTAGCAGCAATTCTATGCACAATCATACATTAGTAGTAGTTGTAGCAGCAATTCTATGCACAATCATACATTAGTAGTAGTTGTAGCAGCAATTCTATGCACAATCATACATTAGTAGTAGTTGTAGCAGCAATTCTATGCACGATCATACATTAGTAGTAGTTGTAGCAACAATTCTACACGCGATCATACATTAGTAGTTGTAGAAGCAATTCTACACACAATCATACATTAGTTGTAGTGGAAGCTATTTCGCACACACTTATTTTTACAAGCCATGAATACTTGACCAAATGCTATGTACAAACGTTCATACATGTATTGTAATTGTATTTCTGTTTCAACATCTAGCAAAGCCCGGACAGATGCTATGACACCACAGGGCTAGCAAACAGCGGGGCGGGCTGGTCCGGGCAGAAATACCACTACGAGGACGCGCTCAGGTGAGCATCACTGTATTCACATCTGTCACACGAACCGTGGGTGAGCATGGCTGTATTCACGTCTGTCACACGAACCGTGGGTGAGCATGGCTGTATTCACGTCTGTCACACGAACCGTGGGTGAGCATCACTGTATTCACATCTGTCACGCGAACCGTGGGTGAGCATCGCTGTATTCACGTCTGTCACACGAACCGTCGGTGAGCATGGCTGTATTCACGTCTGTCACGCGAACCGTGGTTGAGCAAGGACACCTGTGGCGTACACAGTTTAGTTTAGTTTAGTGGATAGATCAATATCACGGCCCACGGGTGTAACCCATAAGTGCTCCGTTCTCCTCCTAACTCAAACCTGAGTCTGGAGCAACTCAGCTCAGTGCACGAACTCCGTAGCACCGGCGAGGATCCTGAACTACTTTGTGTATATGTTTAACTCGAAATTTTGCCCGGCAGCGACGTTAGGCTACTCTTTTTCGATTTCCAACTGCCAAGGGATTAATTACGTGCGCAAAAATACACACGGGCGTCCGATCTCACTACTCAGAAACCAGGGGAAACTTTATTACTAGAAGTCCACGTGAAAACATCCCCGTCCTCACCGGGGTTTGAACCTGGGACCTCCAGCACTTGAGGCGGACACCATACCTCGAGACCATGCAGCCCGCTACATAGATATTCTGTTCCACTCTGCTGTCTAAGTTGCTTGCTTGCTTGTGTTCGTTGGCTTGAGCTCCAACGCGAAGTCCTGCAAGTCGGATGAAGACATCCTGTTGTCCAACATCAGTGTGATGTCATACAGGACCTGAGGTTTGCGTGAGTATCCGTTGTCCCATGTCTGGCTTATTGGTGTGCAGACTGGTGGTTCCTCGTCGTACAGGCAGACACTCTCCGACTTCGGAGGAGTCGGCGATCCTACTGACTTTAGCCAGGACCACGAAGGGACCTGTTGCCCAGGACGCTCGACGAGGACGCGTCAATAGGTCTTGGCCAGTATATAACCCGGCCCTGGTGCCTTGGAAACACCTCTGCGTCCCTGCTGTCTAAGTCAACTGGATTCAGTTATCGTACGTAGCGGGTCAACTCTAGATAATGTTGGTTACAGCAGCGGCATCAAGTCGTGTGTCTGTACAAATTACCGTGTTGGTTACAGCAGCGGCATCAAGTCGTGTGTCTGTCTAACAGTCTGTAAAAATCACCATGTTGGTTATAGCATCGTCACCAAGTCGTGTGTCTTCCTAACAGTCTGTACAAATCACCATGTTGGTTACAGAAGCGTCACCAAGTCGTGTGTCTGTCTAACAGTCTGTACAAATCACCATGTTGGTTACAGCAGAGTCACCAAGTCGTGTGTCTGTCTAACAGTCTGTACAAATCACCATTAAGCGTCACCAAGTCGTGTGTCTGTCTAACAGTCTGTACAAATCACCATGTTGGTTACAGCATTGTCACCAAGTCGTGTGTCTGTCTAACAGTCTGTACAAATCACCATGTTGGTTACAGAAGCGTCACCAAGTCGTGTGTCTGTCTAACAGTCTGTACAAATCACCATGTTGGTTACAGAAGCGTCACCAAGTCGTGTGTCTGTCTAACAGTCTGTACAAATCACCATGTTGGTTACAGAAGCGTCACCAAGTCGTGTGTCTGTCTAACAGTCTGTACAAATCACCATGTTGGTTACAGCTGCGTCACCAAGTCGTGTGTCTGTCTAACAGTCTGTACAAATCACCATGTTGCAGATGGTATGCTTCCCTTTCTTTCTGTTATTGCAGAAATAAATAACAAGGCGAAACATATCCTCACACAAATATACTTAGTCCCCTTCACAAATTGTATTCTTATTTCTCTTCATTTATATTACCATCTCATCTTCCAGTTGGGTTTACTCTCCCCTCACGTTCTCAATGCCCAACAGAGTTTCATTTAACTTCCTACCCCCCCCCCGCCCCCTTTCCCATCCCCGCAGTGGTACAACCCACTAGACAGCGGTGGTAGCATATCCTTTACAGGACGTCGCAGTCAACCCAGCATTAATTTTGCTGTTTGTGATTTCTTGGCAAGTTTGCGTTCAATGGCTTGTCATTGCATTCTGAGCGACCGGCACTCATACCACTCTATGCTAACCAACGCAAGTCGGACTGCATTCAAAGTGCACGCAGCTGTGTTTCAAACGTGGTATGTGGAATTGCGAATTACGTCCATGACACCTTCACCACAGAGCCGGCTATAGTCCACTGCTAAACCCCATTGTACCGTACGCTCACATGGGTGTCTCCCCAACCCTCCCATCGGGTGGATAAGCCAATCCCTGAGCTTCTGACGTTATTAACCTTTGATCCATCGACCCGCTTGAATCACACATCCGGTTCACTTCGTCCATATCAAATACGGTAAGCTCTTAAGACGTATTCAGCCAAACAAGGATGCAGATAACCCTTTTAGCACGGAATTATTTTAGGCTTATTAGCCAAAAACACTGAGCATTATTTCAGTAAATTTGGTTGTATTTTTGTTTATTTTTTTAGACACCTTTCTGATTTTCTGACACCATGCAATATATATATTTATAGGAAGGGTATATATTGAAGTGTATGATTTACAACAAATTGTTTTTTTAAATTGACAAATATGCAAATTAGCTCATTTGCATATCTAAAAATAGAAAAGACAAAATGTGAATTTACAACTTCAAAGTAAGATACATACAGCTAAATACAGTTATATATGCAATTTCCTACCTTATTATTGTCCCTTGGCCTTCTTACATTGGTGTTTATCAAAACAGTAGTGATGCACACCCTTTTCACATGTAGAACACATGGTTCGGCTACGCTTCCTTCCTCCTGGCTGAGAGCGGTCACAGCACACAGAACAGTCTTTCTCTTTTCTATTTGGAATATCCACATAGCCTCTGTCCCCAGCAGCATCAGTAGAAGGAGGAGGATATTTTATGTCCAGATAGTCCTGTGCCAGATCACTCACAACATTGGCAGTGAATTTATAGCGAGTTAAATTCCGGGTATTTGACGTATTTTGACAATACAAAATATATGCATTTACTGTCATGCGTCCAAAAATGGAGAAGACAACCTTACGCCAATACTTTAACGTTCTCCTCTCATCTAAATAGGCGTACAACATCATGTCGCTTTGATCCACACCTCCCATGTACTTATTGTACTGCAAAACAACACGCGGCTTTGATCTTTCGGCAGGCGTTGGGTCATTTTGTCTTCTCCTCACAGTAACATCTACTTGTTCTGCTTTCTCTTTAGTAGACATGAGAAGAACTGATTTTGTTTGGGATTTCTTTTCCCTGTATGCTGCAGTCAGTATGCTTCCTTTCCTGTAGTAGAGAGTTTCATTAGGCTGAAGATTGCCCTTTATTGCCTTGGGGAGATTTCGGCGATTGCGTCGCACTGTACCTGTGAGGTATGTTCCTTGCAAAAACAGATCAGTAGCCAGTTCAATACTTGCAAAAAAATTATCCACAAAAACATGATACCCCTTCTTTAGGTAGTTTCCTATTGATAAGAGCTTTCTGACTACTCTATGGGATAGTCCAAGGTGATCTTCCTCTTGATCTCTTTTCCCCTTGTACACAAAAAATCCGAGCACATACGCACTTGCAGACTCACACAGCATCCATAATTTTATGCCCCACTTGTGGTGATGCTTATTGGGCATATACTGTAGAATCTGGCTTTTGCTCTTGGTACCAATTAGGCTCTCATCAACAGATAACTCCTGCTTTGGGGTATAATGGTGCCTAAATAATCTATTAGCATGATCCACCAGTGGAGCAAACTTACCGCATGGATCATAGCCGTCTTCCCCTGGTGCCGCTAAATTTTCATTATTTACAATATGAAAAAATTTTAAAATGAGCTCATATCTCTCCCTGGGCATAACCCTTCCAAACCAAGGGGTTTCTTGGGATTTGCAGGTAGTCCAGTATGAAAAAAAGGGTTGGCTTTCGGTTCAGTCCCATATTCAGGATTATCGCGATAAACGCCTTCATTTCTGGAATACTGGTGGGTCTCCAATTTTGTACAATGGATCTCCTTTTGAGTACATTGCCACTTTTTGCAATGAACTGGCTGGCATATCTATTTGTTTCTGCTACAAATACTGTCAGTAACTCAATTGTGAGAAACAGGTATAGATAACTGACAGGCTTGGAGTCACTAGGTGGCATTCGTTTTGGGCCAGTCAGCTCAGAAAATGGATGTATCTCAATCCCATCATCATCTTCAGGAGGATAAACCCTGAGCCATGGTTGAGCTGTTGTCGGTTCATTCTCTCCATCTGCACTTTCGTTATCGCTCTCACTAGATCTATCATCAGCTTCCTCACTAGACTCACCAGATTCACTCGATTCAAACGTTTCATCGACATCCCTATCAGTGGCAGATAAGTAACTTTTGTATTTTTATGTAGTGTGTATGTGTGTGTGTGTTGTTTTTTGTTTTTTTTCGGGGGGTGGGGGTGGGGGGGGGGTGTAGTTGTGTGTCTGTTTGTGTTTGGTTGTTCTGTGCTGACGAAGGCTTTGGCCGCAACATCCATTTTGTTTCTTGTAATCGTGTTCTTATAAAGTTCACAATCTACTTCTCGTTTTTTGGTGATTCATTCATAGTCTTCACAAATCTTAAACTTAGTGTTATTTTTTATCTAATACTCAGATTTGCCATTACCATTCATGTGTGTATGCAAACTAATTTCCTAAACAAGAGACAGCTCTGACCTATTTCCCTGGCTAGCCACTAAACCACGTATGAATTATACTGCCAGGTTTTATGTTGGTTATCGCTCGATTCAGGTCTAATAAACACTCACGTTAACTCGTTGCTGTCCTTTCTATTACTTATGCATTTCCTGTTGAGCATACATTAACTCTTGTGTACAAACTGACAACACATTTAACTCTTGTACACCCACAAACAATACATGAACTATGGCAACAAGCGAATAGCTCCTCCGTCTTCATTGCTTCTTGTTCCCCCTCCTAGGTTCATCAACTGGCAGGCGGCGGCCATCAAGTCGGCAGACCCGGAGTCGCTAGTCAGCGTGGGCGTGTGGAACCCCAGGTCTAACACGGACCAGTTTGGACAGGTGAACCACTACACAGATGACTGCCTGGTCAAAGCTGGCGGCAAGGCAAACGTGAGTCACAATGCGGTGATAGTGATAGTAATACTAGGCTCAGCAAGTAGGTCAGTCACAACAAGAACCGACTAGATATGGTTGTTGATAGTTTCAACAATGTATCATCACGTGGCATAACCATCTAGTCCAGTGGTTCTCAACTGGTGGGGAGGGGATTTTAATGTTTTCAGGGGGGGGGGGGGGAATTAAGATTACTTCGAGACCGCATTAATACAAGAACTGATTACATGATATTGTTTTTCCCTCCATACTTTACGGTTCTATACTTCTTGCCCTTCTGAAACTCGTTTTATAACGTAAGTAGACCCGCAAATCACGTTTTATGTAGACGTCATGACTTGCTCTAGTATGTGTTATTAAATTTAGCTTCCATTTTTACGTATACTGTGTAAGGGGAGGAAAAGGGGTGGGAGGGAATTTATAGGGATGAACTACGAAAGGGACGAATGACATTCTGAACATATGGTGAAGGGGTGCATGGGCCAAAAAAGTTTGAGAGCCACTGATCTATCCCAATGTCTTGGTGAGGCGTTCGATCATTGCACAAGGGTGTTAGTTAGTTAGTTAGTTAGTTAGTTAGTTAGTTAGTTGTTAGTTAGTTAGTTAGTTAGTTAGTTGTTTGTTAGTTAGTTAGTTAGTTAGTTAGTTGTTAGTTAGTTAGTTAGTTAGTTAGTTAGTTAGTTAGTTAGTTAGTTAGTTAGTTAGTTAGTTAGTTAGTTAGTTAGTTAGTTAGGGAGGTCACGACAGTCAGCCTGATGTCGACAACAAGAGTGGCTGGCTCAGATTGTGTTCAGGGAGGTCACGGCGGTGATCTGATATGGGTAACAAGAGTTGTTGACTCAGATTGTGTTCAGGGAGGCCAAGGCGGTGATCTGATGTGGACAACAAGAGTGGCTGGCTCAGATTGTGTTCAGGGAGGTCACGGCGGTGATCTGATGTGAACAAAAAGAGTGGCTGGCTCAGATTGTGTTCAAGGAGGCCAAGGCGGTGATCTGATGTGGACAACAAGAGTGGCTGGCCTAGATTGTGTTCGGGGAGGTCAAGCCGGTGATCTGATGTGGACAACAAGAGTGGCTGGCCTAGATTGTGTTCAGGGAGGTCAAGCCGGTGATCTGATGTGGACAACAAGAGTGGCTGGCCTAGATTGTGTTCAGGGAGGTCAAGCCGGTGATCTGATTTGGACAACAAGAGTGGCTGGCCTAGATTGTGTTCAGGGAGGTCAAGCCGGTGATCTGATGTGGACAACAAGAGTGGCTGGCTCAGATTGTGTTCAGGGAGGTCACGGCGGTGATCTGATATGGGTAACAAGAGTTGCTGACTCAGATTTTGTTCAGGGAGGCCAAGGCGGTGATCTGATGTGGACAAAAAGAGTGGCTGGCTCAGATTGTGTTCAGAGAGTTCACGGCGGTGATCTGATGACGACAACAAGAGTGGCTGGCTCAGATTGCTCTATAGGCATATGAGACCGGTATCATGTACCCAGAACGTCTCAGGGCCTGGGCATGGGGTCCTGTGTTTACTGCTTGTCCCCGGAGACATGTCAGTGATGCGGGTGTAGTTTCACCGACGAACGGCAGGGGAATCTGAGGTCTTCATCATCATGGTTATCATCTGTATCAGCATCATTATCATCAACATCATCCGCATCATCATCACCATCTGCAACCACATAATTATCATCAATTTCATTCGCATCATCATCATTTGTATCCACATAATTATCATCAAAAATCATCCGCATCATCATTATCTGCATCCACATCATTATCATCAACATCATCCGCATCATCATCATCATCTGCATCCACATTAATATCATCAACATCATCACTCTCTGCAACCACATCATTATCAATTTCATCCGCATCATCATCATCTGTATCCACATTGGTATCATCAACATCATCCGCATCATCATTATCTGCATCCACATTAGTATCATCAACATCATTCACATCATCATCATCTGCATCCACATCATTATCATCGATATCATCCCATCATCAGCCTCATAATCAACATCAACATTATCATTTACCACATAAGTCGGAATCTGTCCGCTGAAGGCGAGGGACACTGGTAACAGGGAAAGCTAATCCACACGCAAATTTGAGTCATGCGCAGTAGAATTAGTGGCTTGTGTATGAACTTCGCTTGCGTTCAAAGCTAGCGAACCAACTCTTAAATCATTATTTCTTCTGTACTGTTCACATGTCCAGTGATAATTTGTGATCTATAATGTTCACATGTCCAGTGATAATCTGTGATCTATAATGTTCACATCTCCAGCGATAATCTGTGATCTATAATGTTCACATCACAAATTTGAGTCATGCGCAGTAGAATTCGTGGCTTGTGTATGAACTTCGCTTGCGTTCAAAGCTAGCGAACCAAAACTTAAATCATCATTTCTTCTGTACTGTTCACATGTCCAGTGATAATCTGTGATCTATAATGTTCACATGTCCGGTGATAATCTGTGATCTATAATGTTCACATCTCCAGTGATAATCTGTGATCTATAATGTTCACATCTTAAATCATCATTTCTTCTGTACTGTTCACATGTCCAGTGATAATCTGTGATCTATAATGTTCACATGTCCAGTGATAATCTGTTATCTATAATGTTCACATCTCCAGTGATAATCTGTGATCTATAATGTTCACATCTCCAGTTATAATCTGTGTTCTATTATGCTCACATATCCAGTTATTATGTTCATTCTCTCGGTGAGAATCTGTGATTTATCATGTTCACATTTCCAGTTATAATCTATGACCTAGATATTCACTCTCCCAGTGATAATCAATCTGTGATCTATTGTGTTCACATGTACAGTTATAACCTATGATGTAGTATGTTCACACTCCCAGTTATAATCAGTCATCTACTATGTTCACATGTCTAGTGATAATCTCGTGACCCAGTGCATCTACCAGCGTTGACACTGCACCGTGACTGACCGTGGGTAAGCCAGCTACTTTCCCCGGCAGTCGGCCTCATTCTTCACCTCCGCATTGGTGGCTAGCTATAACCCATTCAGTAGATGTCGTTTGCTGCCACGTTGCCTTCTTCTTGCTCCGATCACAGCTTACGGAGGCGCCCTCCTGTATGCTCCCAGCCAGCGGAAGCCAGCTCTTCCACTGGGTTAGTTCTATTAGTCCCCCCCCCCCACCCAGCTATCTCTAGCGATGCGGGGTATGGTCCTTGCAAGACACCCCTCGTTGCCGACGCTTGGCTGCAGAAGTTCGACTTCGGAAAGATCCGGCACTGAGAGCATTTTGTCTGAGGTTGATATGTTCTTTCTTGAGAGACGTTGACTCACAGTGCAAAGTTTGAACGAACCATTTACTGCTTATCTTTGCACTACCCAGCATTACACTTGCTTCAAGAGGCCTCCTCCGCTGTCTCTTCCAGTCTTTTAACTACTCGTGTTCTTGCTTGTCCTTTCACACCTAGTTGTTTCAGTACGTCGTATGCGGAGTTGGAAACAAAGTCTCGTGCGCCTATCTTAACTGTAAATATCCTGACGGTGTATACCACTTGTGCCTTGCGACCATATCTCGGTATTCCCCCATCACGTAGCTGTGCTACTCCTCGACTCTTGATTCTAACCGAACAGGCAGCTCGATTACTACCAACTTTTGAGTCGACCGAGAGAACACCACAATGTTTGGTCGCCAGTGACATCTCCGGAATTTCCTGGATATTTGCAACGGCTCTGCAGGTGTATTTCAGTTCCCAGTCCAAATTTCCCCGAGGAAGGACGGCATGCTGTCGGGGCAATCGACTCTAATGTTCGGCTTTTATCCAGCGTTTTGGAAACATATCCATCCGGCCTGTCAACAGTCCCCTTGTTTGCCTGTAGTCTTGCTACATCCACCATGGCTGCCATATGGTGCTAAGCTAATATTTTATTAGACTAACCAGTACCGGATTTTTGACGTGGCGCCTGGAGTCTGTGTCGGGTATATACCCGTGCTTGTGTGTATTTCTTCTCCACGGGATCTTAACAGAGCTCTTTGTTTTATGTTGTACTGCTATACCCCGCTGCAGTCAAGATGGTGTTTAGTTTCCTAATGTGTTTTATTTGTGTGAACTGTTCAGGGTAAGCTGGACTTCTGGCAGTTCCACTCCTATGACTGGCAGGGCCAATTTGACGATGTGGCTCCATTCAAGGTAAGATCATTGCGTGCTGTTGTTGGTATTATCTTAGCCATGTGTGCTGTTGTTGGTATTATCTTAGCCATGTGTGCTGTTGTTGGTATTATCTTAGATATGTGTGCTGTTGTTGGTATTATCTTAGATATGTGTGCTGTTGGTGGTAATATCTTAGCCATGCGTGCTGTTGTTGGTATTATCTTAGATATGTGTGCTGTTGTTGGTATTATCTTAGCCATGTGTGCTGTTGTTGGTATTATCTTAGATATGTGTGCTGTTGTTGGTATTATCTTAGATATGTGTGCTGTTGTTGGTTATCACACGACGTTCTTTATGATAAGGGCGTGTGATGGTCGTTGTCTAGGTAACGATACTCCTGGTGTGTCAATTGAGCTCTCTCACTGTCTTACACTATGACTCACCCCCGCAGTGCACATTCACCAGTCAGTAAACAAGATCGATATTGGCGCACATAATCCTTTAATACAGAAATAACACAGACCCACGGAACATATTTATATATCCAGAAACAATATATATAATCCATAGAATATCCATATTCTCCTCACAACATTAACACGCACACATTACTGTCTTCTCACGGCCTGCTGAATCTCAAATTCACACGACAGGTAATCCAGCTCCCATCCACCGCTGGACCTCACACATCACAACCCACACACTGGGTCTAGTCTCCCCTAACTATGTAAACCCACTCTGGGTTCAGGCCTCCATTAACTCTCCAATCCACTTTGGGTTTTAGCCTGCCTTCATCACTGGGAGAACAACACAACACAAGAACCGATTCTTAACTCCCACGTCCTCGACAACCGATCCGTTCGGCGTCAAAACATCAACTGCCCCAAGTCCTCTGACTTCACCCAACTCTAAACTCTCTCTCCCCATCCATCCCCTGGGGGTTTCCACTCACACCCGCCCCATTATTTCTCAGGGTTGATTGTTTTTCTCGTAGCCAGGTCACTCACCTCAATGTCAATGACCCAGGCGTATGTCATTGGTATTATCTTAGCCATGCGTGCTGTTGTTGGTATTATCTTAGATATGCCTGCTGTTGTTGGTATTATCTTAGATATGTGTGCTGTTGTTGGTATTATCTTAGATATGTGTGCTGTTGTTGGTATTATCTTAGATATGCGTGCTGTTGTTGGTATTATCTTAGATATGTGTGCTGTTGTTGGTATTATCTTAGCCATGCGTGCTGTTGTTGGTATTATTTTAGCAATGTGTGCTGTAGTTGGTATTATCTTAGATATGTGTGCTGTGGTTGGTATTATCTTAGCCATGCGTGCTGTTGTTGGTATTATCTTAGCCATGCGTGCTGTTGTTGGTATTATTTTAGCAATGTGTGCTGTTGCTAGCTCGTGTAGAATGTCATGTTGTAGATTCCCATTAAGTGTGTGTTTGTGATTGCCCGGTTAGAATGTGATAGAACGATTGCATTTTAAACATTGTCTACTCACTGACAGCACTCCTACCCTAACTACAAGATAGAATGTCATAGAACGATTGCATGTTTGACGTCATTGTCTACGCACTGACAGCACTCCTACCCGACTACAAGTTCAAGTACAAGATATAATATGATAGAACGATTGAATGTGTAACGTTGGTATCTACTCACTGACAGCACTCCTACACCGACTAAAATACTTGTATAGAATGTGATAGAACGATTGAATGTTTCACGTCATTGTCTACTCACTGACAACACTCTTACACAGACTACAAGATAGAATGTGATAAAGTGAATGCATGTTTTATGTAATTGTCTACTCACTGACAGCACTCGCACGCCGACTACAAGATAGAATGTGATAGAGTGAATGCATGTTTCATTTCATTGTCTACTCACTGACAGCACTCGTACGCCGACTACAAGACAAACAAACCTATCGTCGTTGGGGAATTCTGGCAGAAAGGTGGAGGTGGCTTAACCATCAGCCAGATGTTTTCCTACGTCTACAACCACGGCTACGCCGGAGCCTGGAGCTGGGATCTAGTCGGTGAAGGCAGCAACCAAAGACCCGGCATTTCCAGCATCAAAAGCTCCACCAGCAATGGACGGATAGGTGTCTCCATCTCGTAGACGGTCAAACAGCAGTCATTATATTAACAATAATAAACAGGTGTTGTGTAACAGTGGGTTGTTGTTTTACCTCTGTTTATAAATCAAAATATTTAATGTGGGCAGAACAGACAGCCTCTTGGAAGGTGACAGAAGACAATGAAATTCTTTAAGCTGAGTTGAGTTAAGTTGAGTCAAGAATCAACATCACAGCATTTGGGACATTCCCATACTCGCTTTTTCATTCTTCAACAACCAGCGAAGAGTCCCAACATAATGGAACCCGTTGCAATCTGATTATGTGTCCGTCTGGCCTATCCTCGGAGAAATCGGATAGCTGTCTCAATCTCGTAAGACGGCCAAACAGCAATCATTATATCATTAATAATAAACCGGTTTTAGTGTAACGGCTTAACTGTTTCCAAATCAAAATGTTTTATGTGGGCAGAACAGACCGCCTCTTGGACGGTGGCAGAAGACAATGAAACTCTTTAAGTTGAGTTAAGTTGAGTTGAGTTGAGTTGAGTTGAGTTGACTCAAGAATCGACATCACAGCATTTGGGACATTCCCATACTCGCTTTGTGTTCATCTTCAACAACCAGCGAAAAGTCCCAACCATAATGGTACCTGTTGCAATCTGTTTATGTATCCGTCTGGTCTTTCCTTGGCGAACTAGTGTCAGCCATTCACTCCGTTCCGCACCATTCTCTCTAAACACTTGACGCATGTTCCCAAAGCACCCTGACCATGGTTGCCGTAACGTGCACCAACACTCCACCCACCCAGCGGTGCAGACCCAGCCAGTCTGTTCGCCTGCTAGTCTCCCAACCCACCAGCATACCCTGGGGAAATAATCCACCAGATGCTCTCTAGATTTGATGTGTTAGTTAGAGGCACGAAACATGCATGTCGTCACCCTTCCCAGCATGCTCTGCGAGTCCGTTACAACCACGACGTGTGTGTGTGCCAGCTGAGCCACGCTTTGACTCTCCCCCCCCCCCCAACCCCCCCCCCCCCCCCAACCCCTATTCGCAGACTATATTGTTGCGGCATCATAAGCCAGACTCCCCTGTATTAAAAACCGCCAATGATTCTCTCCTGTAATGTGAGATTCTAGAATAGACAAGTGATGACTCTTTCATTAATGTAAGATTCTAGAATAGACAAGTGATGATTCTCTCATGCAATATGAGATTATAGAATAGAAAAGTGATTGTTCTCTCCTGTAATATGCGATTCTAGAATAGACAAGTGATGACCCTCTCAAGTAATGTGGGATTCTAGAATAGACACGTGATGAATCTCTCATGAAATATGATATGATTGAACAGAAGTGATGACTCTGGTGAAAGACTGAAACCACATGAGCGAATGTCCTGAAATAGGAAAACCTCATCAGCGAATGTCATGAAATTGCCCAGAGGACTTATTTCAGTGTAGAAACATTGACCCAACTGCTGGCACCTTGGTCCCGCTGCACTAGAAGAGACATAACAACATTGACAACAATGAATAATCTTATGTTGGTGTTCTATTCATACACAATGTTAGTTGTTGAAACCAAACACGCAAACAAGGCCACGACGCTTTATTGTTTGTTAATTTGTATTGTTTATTTAGCATTTCACCTCTGATGAAGAATGTTTCATATATCATGAAACATCACGTTATTTTTCACAGCTCATCTGTCATTTCTCTCCCCAGCTCATCTATCACATCAGCTCAGCTGTCATTTATCACCCCATCTCATCTGTCATTTCTCTTCCGAGCTCATCTATTACTTATCTCTTCATCTCATCTGTCAATTATTTCCAAATTTCAACTATCATTTATCTAACTTGTGCACCTGTCATTCGTCTCCCCTGTGCATCAATCATTCATCTCTGTCACAAAATAAAACCGTGTGTTTAACCGGTTGATTATTATAGAGGATTTTTTGATTGAAAGGACTATCTGCCAGCGACAACTATTTTTACTAACAGAGAAAACAAATGGGTTGTCAAAATCCCAGGACAATATTTGTAGCTGCACGTGTACATCTCTAACGGATTTGGAACATTCGGTGTTGATGGTGACAGGTCCCGGCATCGCCTTGACAAGTTTGTCAACATTTGAATGCAAATGGAAGCCGGGAGATCACAGGGGCAGATGTAAAGAGGAAGTGAGTGCGCTGAATCATACATCGTTTTGACAAGTCGGATGGAAAACGGAAGTACTCAGCACGGAAGTAAACAGTCCATATGTCATATAGTTTCCGGACATCACTCAGAGGGGCAGATTGCTACTGACAGCTTGTTGAGAAAAACTCTTTGTTGGAACTCGACAGTAACTCGCTGGCTTGTTTTGGGAATCACAACCAGTGATGACAGATCTAACATGGAGGGAGCCAGAGGGGGGATGGATCCCTGACAGGGGATGATCTGCCAATGTGCCACCTGTGTGGGGGCATAGAGGATAACGTCACGTGGCCAACTTTGGTAGTTTGCCATATAAACCCGAGTTGGGACCAACTAGGGGGACTTGAAAATGCTCTAGTCGGAGTGCCAGGGCACTGCAGTGCTTAGTGGAAATAATATCTACCGTGTGTTAATTAGTGACTTAATTTTACACGTGCCTATAATGGCAGATGTAGATATGATTGATAGGACTGCAGTAGTGCCATTTAAGGTATAACCTATTATAATATTAGTTCTAATTAATATAGACTGTGGCCTTGTTAAACTATAGTGTGATGATTAGCACTTTTAGTGGAAACTAGTTAGAGTAGAATAGTGATATTAACTCTGCTAGTTAAGAATAGATTAGTGAAGTGTTGATAAGCTTTACTAGTTGAGAATTGAGTAATGAGGGATAATTGGGATTTTCCCGTAGGTGTCCCTGGTGGGGTTCCGCATTCTGTTTGCTGATATTTTTTGTCTTGGCCTGATGATAACCTATGTGGTCAGTTCATATGTCCCTGATGGGTTCATTATATTTTCTGAGTGAGGCCGATGGCCCACGATCATCTAATAGAGATCAGTGACGGGGAGGCTATCACCAGTTGTATGATTTATTTTACAGGTTCCTCGGGTTGGAATGAAGAACCCGGACCCAATGTAACATCCGATCCCGGATAAATTATGATGTAGAGAGATGGGCCAGCAACTTTCGCAACGGAAGAAGTTAATACACATTGCTCGGTGGAGTCTAATGGTATATGTATCCTACATGAGTGAATACCAATCGTTAACACACCTGAAGTGATGGAGGTTCAGCCCATGTGGAACTAGATCAGTAGGGACTGATGTTCACAGTAGATGAAACCAAACATTGAAGTGTAGTTGTTCCACGTATCAAGGAAATCAGAACTTTCAGACTATATCTAGTGAATAAAGCAAGCCATTTTATTCTAGATACATTAACTGTTTAATAGTGAGAACTAGTGAACATTTATCAAGAGACAAAAAGACTTGTTAGTAGGACAGTGTTCCATGTTTGTTTTCACTGCGCCGGAATTATGAAGCCGGAGTTTCTATAAACTATTAGGAACAGTTGCGTTAGGAAATATACTAGTATTTTCCACGGATTATATTTACATGAGATTCAGATCTCATGGTCATCAGAGTTCCTGGAGGAGGACATGTCTGGAGAGAAGGATACGACTTCGGTGAGGTTTTTCGTACTGACTTGAATGATGTCGTGTGATCCTTGCCATGATGTGTACACTATGATCCTGAACTTTGAAGGCTGACACATACATTTATGTTATAATACACGACACACTTTTTCTTCGCATACACGTCTCATATACGTTACACTTTTCTTTTAATAAATTAGTCTTTATTAATTTTTAGAAGCAAGATGTGTTGAGTATGTTGCGTTGGGGAAGTATGAGAGGGGGCATAGTACGACAGTGAGAGAGTGATAGGAAAAGGTGTCCATAGGCTGATGGAGTGTGTTGGACGGAAGCTGGTGGATTCTCCAGAATATTGAGAGGAAAAAAAATATTATAATGTGGGTGTCGACTCTCTTCACTCCAGGGACGACACTGTAAAGGAGGACACGACAATCTCCCCTGTGCATCTGTCATTCATCTCCACTGTGCATCTGTCACTTATCTCCCCAGCTCATCTGTCATTTATCTGCCCAGCTCATCTGTCATTTATCACAATATCTCATCTGTCATTTATCACCATATCTCATCTGTCATTTTGTAACAGAGTAGCTTAGGAGTAAAGAGTTAAGGAATGCTGCGCATTCCTTGACTAGTGGGAAAACCATAGCTAGTGAACGTGTGTGCACGAATGAAGAAGTGTATCTAGGCTGGGACACACGTCACTTGGGGGTCAGCTAGCAGGAAAGTAGGTAAACATCGGAATTTGAGCCTACCATCATTATGCTGTAGTGGAACGATTCGACAAATAAAGAATGTTATAAACAACGGAGACTTGTGTCCTATACGATCACGTGCCTTCTAACCTGTGTGTAACACCTCTACACTGTAATACAGGTTGATTTGGTGCCTTTGACCTCAAAGAGCAACATGGGATGTTGAGGAGAGAGTTACCGCCATGGAATATGGTTGTGTCTGGGCGTCTGGAGAAGGAAGTTTTTTAAGTAAATAATAATAAGAAACGCAACAGCTGAAAGCCCGCCCAGGGGTAGTTGTTGTGGGTTCTCAGTGTATTTCTGTTTAAAAAGGAGATCGATTTCTCAGGCCAGCTCAAAAGGTTTGATTGTTAAACTTATTTTTTTGAAAGACTGATGTTCTTATCTGATAAATAGTCTGAAATAACTTGATCACTGACCAACACTAATTGTATAATGAGATCAAGTAATGCCGTTTTGCATCAAAAATTAGTACACAAGGTTATCAGAATGAACTCGCTGATTACATGTTACAACTTGTGAATTCTCGAGGTACCAGAAATGATTTGATTTCAACAGAACGATAAGCTGCTCCAAATAAAACACCAAGTAAAACAAAGAATGGTGAAAATTATGAGTTTTAGCTCATTGGACTGTGGAAGGTGAAGTCAAGGTTATATTGCAAATTCCATAGTTATTGAGTCGAGATCCTCAATATTCTCTACAGTTACTTCACTTAAATGAAAGCATTGATGAAAATTGTCTCAAGTCAAAATTTGGTATACTCAATTTAAACTGACCGTTGTTGAAATGCCACATAACAAATAAGGGAGTGGATAGCGTCAGGTTTAAATCCAATTATTCTCGACTTGATCATTTTTACGCTGAAACATGTGAAAGTGCCAGATATGCTGTTGGAAAGTGAGTTTGCTGAAACCGTGAGCAGTTGTCGATCGAATAAGCGTGAAGGTGACCTTGCTTGACGGAGATTAAAGTCCAACGCTTACAGTACAGTCAATAGAGCAAGCAATCAAGCAGTCTTGGATTGATCGAGCATTATATCGAGCACAATCAGCGACAGGAAAACTATAGAAAACTGACTTCGACTTCGATTGAATTAGGAAATCCAGAGGTTTTTTTGTGTTCTGATCCTTTCAACGGTGTCGATTAGAGTCCTTTTTTTTTGGTCTTGGTATCAGGATCAATTGAAAATTTCTGCGTCAGGATTTCATTTAGGTTCTTTTATCAGGATTCGTGATTGCAACGGAAAATTTTCTTCGTCAGGATCTTCGATTGGAGTCTTTAATTAGTATAGTTAGATAATAGGTAATATTAGAGTAATTAATTGAACAGATTGTGTATTTGAAATTAATATTGTTTGAAATATTTTGTATATTGCTTGATAATTTCCAGTATAGATTCTAGAATGGAACCCCAAGATTTTTCACAGGTACTGACTGGAGTTGGTGGGGCAATAGCAAGGTTGGATGCAGTATTAAGACAACAAAATGTAAGCAGTGATGTTGAAAGATTTAGTGGTCAGGCAAACCAGTTTAAGAAATGGGTCATTTCTATTGAGAAACATGCTTATTTAGTAAACGCTACAGATGAGGAGAAAAAGAATTTAGCATACAGAACAAGTACAAGTCCAGTTTCTGACCATATAAGAAGAAAACTAGAAGCAGCAGGAGGTGAAACCTGGGAAGAATTTAAGGATGATCTCGCAAGAAAATACGCTGAAATTACTGATCCACAACACGCATTCTCAGTATTGCGACAGACTAGACAAAACACTACAGAAAGTGTGCAGCTATACAGTGACAGGTTAATCAATTTAGCTGAAGAGTCATTTTTAGGACAGAATGTACGAGCTGAAGAAGTTGAACGGATGTTGGTAGGAATCTTTGTTGATGGGATTAGGTCAGATGGATTGAAATTTAAATTATTAAGAGAGAATCCGGCAAGATTGTCACAAGCGGTAGATATCGCTATACAAGAGGAAAGCTTGATGAGAAGGTTTAGATTAAGAGTAGGACGAGAGTTAGGTAGTAGTTCGGAAGATAGAATTGAAGAACCTATGGAAGTAGGACAGTATAGACATGGATGGAGAGGAAGACGAGGAGAAATACAGATGGTACAAAGAAACGATAACGGATATAATCAAGGTAGAGGAGGACAAGTGAGAAATACTGTAAGAAACATAGAAGGTAACACAAATAACTCGAATGTGGTTTGTTGGGGATGTCACCAACGTGGGCAAATTTTTCGTTTCTGACGTTTCTGTGGTAACAGACGTGTCCCATCGAATACACAAAATAATAGAGGTGTTCAGACGAGTACACAGAATAGAACTGCAAATGGCAGACCAGCAAATGGGAATTATGGAGAAATGCAAAGAAATTTTAGAAGATCAGGAAATCAGGGAAATTGGCATCCCGCTTACTGAACAGGGTCGGCAGTAGGAGGGAAGATAGTAAGATCCAAAAGGGGCATCAATGTATTAAAAATCCAAATGATGAGTATAATAGGACATTTAGAAATAAAAAACAAGCAGAGATAAAACAATTGTCATTAAATATGGTGGATCCTAGCTCATGTATAGTAGAAATAGGAAAATATAAAGTTAGAACATTAGTTGATTCGGGAGCACAAGTTAGCGTGATTAAAGAAGCATTTTTATATCGAATGTTAAAAAATTGTAAAATATTTAGAATTCAGGAGAATCTTCATTCGGTAACGGGACAAAAATTAGAAGTGCTAGGACAAACAATGATAAACTTTAAATTAGGAGGGATAAATGTCAGGCATATGTTCCATGTAGTCAAAGATTTAAATAGGAATATGATATTGGGTAGAGATTTTTTATTGAAAAATGGGGTGAGACTTTTATTTGATTTGCATAAATTAAAATTCCAAGATGTTTACGTAGATTTAGAAGAAGATATGCATGTGTCGACACTAGTTAGAGTTAAAACGACCATGAATTTAAAACCACAGTCAGTTAATTTGATACAAGCGAAGCTAAAGAGAAACCCGTATTATGTAGCAGGAAACATAGTCAGAATCACTGAATTGCAAAAGGAAATAATAGATGAGCCAGGTTTAGAAGTTCCGGATGGAATAATAGAATTGGATAAAAGTTTAACATTTCCAGTGATGGTTATTAATAACACAGGTAGAGAAATTAAATTATACAGAGGATGTGTAATAGCCAAGCTAGAACATAACGTTAGTGACATATTGGCAACAGACAGAGTAAATATGGCAGGCATAAGTTATTCTAGTGAAAGAATTAATAACAGACGCGGATGCGAAAAAAAAGGGAACGTAAGAATGGATGAATTGATCCATCCATCTAGAAGAAATACAGCCCAAATACATTCACTAGACAAAGTAACAAGAGAACAAGAATTGTTGGCACAATTAAAAACTCCGCCAGAAAATAAAGAAGTATTAGAACAACTTATAAAACAAAATCAGGATGTGTTTGCAATTAATGATTTAGAATTGGGAAAGACAAAAACAGTTACAATGGAAATAGATACGGGAGACCATCCACCAATTAGTTTAAAACTATATAGAACTCCATTAAGAAATAGAGAAGTCGTAGAAAAGGCAATAGAAGATATGTTGAAAGCAGGCATAATAACAAGATCAAAATCAGAATGGTCATCTCCGGTGGTAATCGTAGCCAAATCTGATGGTTCAGACAGGTTCTGTTGTGACTACAGGGCGTTGAACAAAATTACTAAGAATGTAGCGTACCCATTGCCGGTGATTGATGATATTTTGGGATTACTTAATGGCTCCACATTTTTCACAACACTAGACGCAAGATCAGGATTTTGGTGTATACCTATGTCGAAGGATGCTCAAAATAAGAGTGCTTTCTGTACTCATATGGGTTCTTACGAATTCTTACGTATGCCATTCGGTTTGAAAAATGCACCGTCTCACTATATGTTCTTAATAAATGAAGTACTAGACGGTATGCAAAATTTTGCCCTAGCATATATAGATGACATATTAATATTTACGAAAGGAAATGTAGAGAATCATTTGAAACATATTAGACTAGTATTTGACAGATTAAGAAGGCATGACGTTAAATTAAAGCTTAGTAAGTGCCAGTTTTTAAAAACAGAAACAAAATATTTAGGCTATATAATAAATAGGGAAGGTATTAAACCAGACCAGGACAAGATAAAGGTTATTAAACAGTTACCTCCTCCAACTAATGTTAAGGAAGTCCGTGCATTTATAGGAACGTGTGCATATTATAGGAGGTTTGTACCAGCGTTTTCAAGGATAGCAATACCTATTACGAATTTAACGGGTAAATACGCTAGATTTAAGTGGGATGATGAGTGTCAAAAAGCGTTCGAACTTTTAAAGGATAGCTTAACAGTGGTACCATTATTAACACATCCAGACCTGAATAAACAGCTAATACTATACACAGATGCTTCAGACAACGCAATAGGAGCATGTTTGGTTCAACCATATGAAGGAGAAGAATCTGGAATACCAGGGGTTAAAAATGAAAGACCAATATATTTCTTGTCTCATAAACTCAGCAAGACTCAAAAGAAATGGCCGATTATTGAGAAAGAAGCATATGCTATACACTACGCTCTTCAAAAATTAAATTACTACTTACATAATGCCAATTTCATTATTAGAACTGACCACATGCCATTAAAGTCGATATTAGAAGCACCAATACAAAATAGGAAAATACAAACGTGGGCATTGAATTTACAGGGGTACAATGCTAAGGTTGAATATGTTTCAGGGAAACATAATACATGCGCCGATCTTTTGTCTAGGATTCCATATACACAGTCATCAGGAAACACGGAAGATGAAGCTGAACCAGAGATAGACGATAGAAACTGGCAAGTAAATATATTAGATTCTGCCATAATAAATAGGGAAGAATTTGAGAGTTTACCATCGGATCAAGAGTCTGAACCTAGAACAGAAGACCCACATTTAGAACAGTTTGATATGAAAGTAGAACAAGAGTTAGACCCAAAAATAGTACAAAGAAAAAGAAAACTGAAAGAAACAGGGGAAAATAGTTTTAAAAGAAAGTTTGTAGAGTTACAAGAAGACAATCAATTATATTATATCAGTGAAAAAGGTGAAGGAGTAAGAAAATATATTCCGAAACATTTAGAACAAGAAGTCTTAAAGGCATATCACGATAATAATGGTCATTTTGGACGAGATAAGTTAGTGAAGGCTATTAGCAGTAAATATTACTGGCCGAATTTATTCAAAAGCGTATATGAATATGTTGAAGCATGTGAAAAGTGTAGGTTAAGAAACATGAAGATAATCAAATGTCCTTTACAAGATACCGATATTCCTCAATTTCCAATGCAGAAAGTAAGTTTGGATATTTCAGGTCCTCATCCAAAAACATTATCGGGAAATGTATACCTACTACATATAGTTGATTCATATAGTCTCTGGCCAGAAGTTTATCCAATTCCAGACAAGAGTGCTGATTCAGTTATAAATATGCTGTTACAAGAATTTATACCAAGGTTTGGGTGTCCACAAATAATACTTACAGATAATGGGAAAGAATTTGTAAATAGAAAGTTTGAAAAATTGGTAAAAGATTTGAATATAAAACACATTAGGACTTCATATTACAGACCAACTTCTAATGCTAAAAATGAGAGACAACATAGAACACTATACAATGTTCTAGCGAAAAATGTAGAAGAACATTATATGGATTGGGATCTTTATTTGGGGATAGCATTAGCGGCGATACGTACACACGAAAATGAAGGAACAGGTTTCTCACCATTTTACTTAGTACATGGGAGAGAACCAATATTGCCAATTGATAATTTATTAAAGCCTAGGAGAAAATATCTGGGGGAAGATTTTCAGGAAACAAGGTTGCAAGAGATGCACAAAGCACATGTACGTTTAAGAAATAATATAATTAAGGCTAGAGAAAGACAGAAGAAATACGCAAATAAAATGCACACTTACAAGAGTTCAACATAGGTGATAGGGTGTATTACAAAAAACATAGAAAAAACTCTAAGTTTGATGCTCATTGGGTCCCGGGATATTATATTTTAGAAAAAAAGGGCCCAGTGTCATATACTATTAAGAATCAAATTTCAGGGCATGTTGCACGTTCACATGTAGAGCACTTAAGGCGGGATAATGAGGAAAGGGATGCAGAGAATAGTAATAATAATTATTGTTCCGAAGAAATATTGTCAGGTGGACAGATTGTCAGACAATCGGTATATCCTATACCTATAGAGAATGGGAAACAAGTGACAACAGCATTTACTACAGCTGAACAAGAAGAAACATTACCAAAAACAGTCATGACAGAGGAAAATAACATGTATGATGATTATATTAGCGAAGAATCAGTCAAGGAAAAAATAGAACCTCCATTTATGAATACAAGACAGGCAGTAAAAAGAAAGTTGGATAGACAGAAAGAAAAAGAAATTAAGAGGCAAAGGAAACTTAGAGTGAATTCTTCAAGTGGTGAAGATATGCCACTATTTGAAAATTTGTTGAGACGGCAAGACAGGAAAATTAGATTGGATTTAGAAAGGAAGAAATTAGCGGTTGCTAGTAATGGATATACAGATGGGGAACAAGAGATGGATGAAAAGTCAGAAACTGATGAAGAAGCTGATATGAAAGAAGATAGCTCTCCTCGGGAGGATAGCGACATTGATGTAGATATTGCACTTATCGAAAAAAATTTGAAGTTATTAAGAAAATGGAGAAAAGGTAGATAAATAGCGTGGTAGAATATTCTGCAGAGGGCAGATAGAAGAAGAAGTTAGACACGATATTTTTGTGTTTACAAAGAAGGTAGTTGGTAAATAACTTAAGCAAGAGTTGTTGGGAGGAATACACATAATATTGTAATAACTTAAGACTTATTGGTATATGTTTTATGATCAGGTTGGTTTTTAAGTTATATACGTTTAATTTGATTAATGTGTGGGGATATTGTTTAGTCAATTGTTTGAACTTCAATTGCGCTTTATGAAATGAATAAGTTAACTTAGCTGCTTATGTTTACAAAACTTTGGTTTTATTGAGTTAACCTGAGTGTGTTTAAATGATTAATAGTTTGACGTTCAGTTAGAAGAAAAATGAAGTGTTGTTTTTTTTTGGAAACAGATGACTTAAAGTAGTTGAGTCGTTCGCAATGTAAATGATTGGGTTAAAAATAGGAGCTGGGTTGAACAGCGTTTAATGGGAGAATATGGGGGGAATGCCAGGTTGAGTTTTGGCATTTAAATAAATAGATATTGGAAGAAGAAGACTGTACTTAACAGTATACTAATAATTTGGAGTTTTTTTTTGAAGGAATGGTAAACTTGAACTTGACGAGGTGAATAATACAAAAGCTGGTAGTTTTGGATTAACATATTTTTTTGATAATAACAATTATTATTGACGGAAACTGAAGATAAATTTTGAAACTTTATTTTTATAAAGTTTTGAGAATGTATGGGAAGAGAAAGGTGATTACTTCTTACTTTTTCCTTACTTTTATTATTTTTAGGTGCGCACCTACCAAATCTAACTACCCAATCTAACTATTTTTTCTGTCTATCCTAGAATAGTGAGAATGTGAGAATGAATAAGTGAGAAATAAAGGATAAGGGGGAATATCTTCAGTTTTGTCAATCATAATTTAGATGGTTAAATTTTAAAAGCGGTTCGCTTATGGAGAGTTTTGTAGGGAGTTTTCTAGAGAACTTTATGGAGAGTTTTGTAGCGAGTTTTCTAGAGAATTGTATAGAGAGTTTTGTAGGGAGTTTTCTAGAGAACTTTATGGAGAGTTTTGTAGCGAGTTTTCTAGAGAATTGTATAGAGAGTTTTGTAGCGAGTTTTCTAGAGAACTTTATGGAGAGTTTTGTAGAGAGTTTTCTGGAGAACTTTATAACGAGTTTTGTAGAGAGTTTCGGTATTATTGTCTCTGGTTAGCAATTGGCTATGATGAGATAGGGGAATGAGAATTGAGTTAAGAATTATATGGAATTGTTGTTATTGTATAGAGATGTATAGTTAAGGGGGTTAAGAGTTGGGGTTGAGATTTTTTCAGGGAAAAATTCTCCTTGAAGAAGGGGAGGTATTGTAACAGAGTAGCTTAGGAGTAAAGAGTTAAGGAATGCTGCGCATTCCTTGACTAGTGGGAAAACCATAGCTAGTGAACGTGTGTGCACGAATGAAGAAGTGTATCTAGGCTGGGACACACGTCACTTGGGGGTCAGCTAGCAGGAAAGTAGGTAAACATCGGAATTTGAGCCTACCATCATTATGCTGTAGTGGAACGATTCGACAAATAAAGAATGTTATAAACAACGGAGACTTGTGTCCTATACTATCACGTGCCTTCTAACCTGTGTGTAACACCTCTACACTGTAATAATTTATCTCCCCAGCTCATCTATCATTTATCTCCCCATCTCATTTATTATTAATCTCTCCAACTCATCTGTCCCTTATCTCAGCTTCATTCACCCTAGGTGTATGATGTGTGATATTATGCCACTCTCTTCTCTGCTTCATTCACCCAACATGTATGATGTGTGCTATTACACCATTCTCTGGAGCACATTATTTAGTTATGTACTCTCTTCTTATTGTGCTATTCTGGTTGACAACTGTTATAACAATGAATAATTCATGCATAATAAAATATTGGTCTCCCCCCTCTCTCTCTGTGGGTGTGTCTTCCTCTTCCCCTCCTCTCTCTCTCTCTCTCTCTCTCTCTCTCTCTCTCTCTCTCTCTCTCTCTCTCTCTCTCTCTTACGCACACTGATATGTACAATTGACATCATCCTTAGCTCCATGTAGAGCCTCGCATGAGTTTGCCGCTTCTTCTTCTGCCCCTTATTCCTAATTGAGGTTAGGCCCGAACCAACCATACCAAGCCTCTTGCAGCTCCCACCATGCCGCCCACCCACCAGTTATATTCGTCTATCTCTGTAATCTCTTCACCGTGTGTTTCTAGGTTTTCCACTATTTTGTTTGCATTGTGGGTTCTAGACAAGAGTGTTTAGTTACATTTGCTTCAGGTTTCTCAGATTCACATATGTGGCAACTCACATTTGTTGGATTAAACTAACAAGGATTGAAAACAAGACAAAAATACAGGTTCATCATTTCTATAAGAATAAGTCTGAGGAAACTTTGATGTCCTTATCAAACGTAAGGCCCAGGCAGTGCGGGGTCAGTCGGTGTGAATCAAAGGTTGGAGACTCGCATTGTCTCAGCAGAAGAGAAGGGAACGGAGAGGTGCGAATTCACCGGTTAACACGTCGTAAAAATCCCGACTGGGAGATAGGGAGTTCAGGCGGCTATATTGTGTGAACCAGCACCGGCAATTACGAAGAAACAACAGTTCAAATTCCAGAACATGGGAAAAGCGAGGATGTAACAGCCTATTGAAACTTTTACATGACGTAAGGTCATGTACATTCTCTGCGAAGCGAAACGAAGCATTGTTTCAGACACATGGCGAGCGTCAGTCAGTTTGACTGACATGAAATTACAGTCCATGAGGAAAGGAGATGAAAGGTTAAAAGGTCCTGGTAACCCGTTCAACGTGAAAAAGAGGAGGGGTGTATAGGAAACTAGACAAAGGTAATTATTCCAAGTGAAAAGGGAGCAGTGAGAATGCACATCACGTTAAGGGCAAAGGGAGTATTTAACTATGGCCTGGCGGATAGAAACTTTAGAAGCACACGCACAATAGCCGACAATGGAAGCCATAATCTCTGGTGAGAGATTATCCTATCGTTTTATTCACTTCAGTATGAAGTCTTGTGACGCACTTTTCCTAGCTAAACTCAGGTAATACCAACATATTATTTGATCTGCTTGTCTGTGGTCTGAGGGCCAGCTGTTTAGTTTTCTGTTTCTGTAAATTCTCCAAAACTTTACGCTGGTGGATTTTCTTTGTACTTATTGTTCAAGCTCTAACCTGTTAGTTAGTTAGTTAGTTAGTCGACAGATCATCCTCGCTGCACATCGGACCATTCAGTCCATAAGTGCTCGGATCCCCTCCTCAGCAAATCCCGCAGCGTGTAGCGGCCAACGACGCCAGTTCTGTGTTGGTTTATCAATCTTCTTTGGCTTCCTGCGTAGTGTTCTTGTTTGGCCACCCCTCTTTTAATTTGCTGCTCTCGCAGTCTGGCCATTGTTGTAGATTCACAGTCATCACTTGGTTCTTGCAAAAGTCTCACTTCTCGTAGAGCATTCAGAATGTCAGCCTGGTCCATGGCGCGTCCGCCCTCCACAGTAGCCTCACCTGCGAGCTTGTCAGCCCGCTCATTTCCTTGTACTCCCGCATGACCTGGCACGAAGATGAAACTAATCTTTGCCAGCCGAGACTGCTCCAGAGGCAGCAACCATTCTCTTCGGATCGACCCCTCCTCTATCCTCTTGATCATGTTCATTGAGTCGCTAAGGAAACAAGCCCTAGTGAATGTCTGTGTCTCGAGCCATGTTATTGCTTTACTTACTGCCATGACTTCCATGGTCAGGCTACTTGTGGTTTCAGTGAAAGCACCAGAGTCCTCCTTCACAATTCTCCCTCCGGCCCGAGCTGTAAAGGCCCATGAGCTTCTCACATGTCGGACGACCGACCCATCTGTGTAGATGACCGCGTCACTGTCTAGCGAATTCTCGAAAATCAACGCTTGTACTTCAGCCTCCACAGCAGCCGGATTTTCTAACCTGTACTATTTCACTGTGAACTTTGTTTTCTTCTTCTTTTGTTTGCTACTTTGTTTACGGATTTGTTTGCACATTATAATTTGGAGAAATCCAACAATATCCGAGCCATGTGAGTGTGTGGCCTATTCACATACAGGATAGACATTTAGATTCGTCCTGTTCACACATTTGGGAGACTGACTACTTAGGAGAAATTTCTTAGATCAAACAGTATATTGATAGCATCCAAATTAACTTTGATTAGTTAGACCAACACTTTAAATGCCTACCAAGATTGGTGTGAAAACACTTGGAGGGAGAAATGTCACCAGTTCAACTTGTCTGCATGATGTCTGCAAGAGGACAGACATGATTTAGGGTACTCAATTTTCCAGACAGATGCAGGGGAGGCCTTGTTCAATATGAATGTGCGACCTCCCATTCACATAGACAGTGTGAAATATAGAAAGGGAGAGAGTAAATGAGGTGAACTTATATGGGAAACACTCCATTATATAGGCGGAGGTGAATATGCATATTTTGAGCTTGTAATGTGCATGCATATTATGAGATGAATGTATGTTTATATAAATGTATATCCATATTTGTTTTGAGAGGTGTAGACGTAGACACTACCCATCTCCGTTCGTTTCATTCCAGCTCTCTTCAGAGCCATGGACAGTAAACGATCCACTCATATGAGGGAATGACTGCTCATTGGGAAAGGACCAATTTGGAATCTTTCCAGCTGACAGTGCAATATGTCTCAAGTGGGAAGCATGACCTATGTGCCCTCTTAAGTTGAATTATATCATTATAATCACAATCATCATATTATCAGCATAGATATCTATAAACCCAGTGGTAATTTGTTAAACCTCAGAGTTAGTCCATTATTCTAACTGTCTGTAAATGTTTGTGTAGCTTAAGTGAGTACACACATTGGTAAACAGTTTGGGTTCACATTTATCTTTCCATGAGTAGAACATGTCAGGGAGGTACCTTGTCTTTGCAGCCCTTAAGTAACAAGCTTATCTTGCATATTTTAATTCCTCTTTCTCACTCCTGGGGATATCAAGAACAGCTAAATCTTGGCTGTTTTCTTGAGTATCAAGGGACGATGTCTTCAATCAGCATAACAGACATTTGTCCTGTGTTGTTTTCTTTCTGGGATCTGGGATAGTAATTAGTCACTTCTGACAGAGTTAAGGGATCTCAAACTGCACCCAGAAATAAACACCAGTAGGAGAAAATGCCTTTAGACTGAGTGGATGCCCGCCCGAGAGCTACATAAGTCAAGTAATGACAGGGGGAATCACATTTATGACACTTGACATGTATGGCACTTGACATGTATGGGACTTGGCATTAATGGGAATTCACATGTGCAGAAATTCACATGTGTCGGGCTTAATATTATGAGAATTCACATGTTTGTGACTTCACGAGTGGGAGATTTAAGTTTATGAACGTTTACATTGAGGTGAATGTAAGCATCAGTGATAATTCGTCTTGTAATTGCCAGGAATGTAGTGACTGCTGCTGGGCACTAGCCAGACTGGTGAGGTAGTGGTGGTGGGAACAGTGGGGGCGGAGACTGGCTGGTGGTGATGAGGATGGCTACCTGCCAGAGATCTGTGGTATTGATGGTGTTCTGGATATTGGTGATGTAGATGTTGGTGTTGTAGATTACAGTGTTCTTGATGTTGGTGTTGTAGATTACGGTGTTCAAGATGTTGATGTTCTAGATGATGTAAGGTAGAGGGAGTGGGAGCATTCTGTTGTTGGTGATATGTTGCATATATGAGATTGTTGGTGAGATGTTGCATGTAGTCAGATGTTAACTGACAGTCCTGAGGAGATATAACATCACAGAACTCGGGCACTGGCTGATGGTCTAGCACATGATGATGCTCATAGCTACAAGTGTTGTTGGTGGCATCTTTTGGTTGTTGCATACGTGAATAACAAATACATGTTGTTGAAGAGACAGGAGTATGTAAGAGTTTGTGTTCGTGAGTGCCCATACTCTGGCTGCATCTGCCTGCCTGTGATAGAGAGACAGTTGAAGGAATGCTGAACGCGTTTGGTCCCAGATCATTCAGGAAGCAACCATGCTGCGATGGTCGCTCATGGTGGAGCGATGAGACTTGTTGAGATGACACTGGCTGCCTGGTGTCACACAGGGCCCCATCCTTCAGCTGAGCAATTTCTGAGAAGACCTCAGCTAGGGACTGGTACTTAGTGCTCCAGTTGATAAAGCTGTCCAAGTTATGGGAATCCACGTTCACATCTTTACTGTGGAGATGTTCAAATGTGTCACTGCCTGACATTGGCAAGTATATGAGTTTAGTCCTGGAGGGAAGTGTGGCAGCATTGGTTTTAGTCTGTAGGTCTGAGATTGCTTGTAAATGTAAGTTTGAGAGTGTTTGCATGTCGACATCATCTGGAAATCTCATCCCACCATTTTCATACAAACACAAACTGTGGGAAATGCAGCCATGTGTGTGGCTGAAATTTATGTTGTTGTTCAAGCTGTTATCTGTCACAGAATGTTTCAGTTTTCCATCTTTCACGAAACCAAGCTTCAGACTTGAAGGTTGTATTTCCTGCACCGGAAATCTTTGTTCTAGCAAAGCATCGTTCTTGTGGTGAACTTCAGAGTCTACTAGGGCTTTCTCATAGAATATTTGCGTGGAATGAAAGAAGCTATCTGGACTGCCTTTACTGATGTCGTCATCCTCGTCGTCGACGTCGCCCAGATCCCAGTCACTAGATGCAGATTTGAGGCTGTGGTGTGGTGTGTCTGAAGCAACATAATCATTAGAATGAGAGAAGTTGACCCGCACAAAGTCTGCAGGAACCGATCGGTTGTGGGCCAAATGTGTTGGAGGATCCAGTTCTACAGGAGAATTACTCCTGCAGCTACTCAAAGACTTATCAGAATTCTTGTGCTGATACACTAAACATAGAATCCCACAAATGGTGAGAATGATAATTATGATACACCCAACAATGATGCCGGCCAAGATTCCCCCATCAACATCTAGAGGCGTGTGGATCTCATTGAGAACAGCTGCACACCCAGCACATGTGCGGTTGATGCTAATAACGCACCTGGCCATGCTCAACCTTGACCCTGGCTGACCCGAGGACACCTGAACGGTTAGTTCCAGCCTGTCTTTGATCAGAGCTCTCTTCTTCCTCTCATTGTTGTTGTATTTGGTCAGGGCAGGGCTGCCATGGAGAGTGGTGGCCACACTGATATTGCCAGACTGCGGGTTGATGCTGAAGTAGTCATTCCCCTCCAGGAACACGAAGACACACTTGCCAGCCTCTCCGGCATCGTCGTCAGTGGCAGCCACCTGGCCAACAAAGTCCCCTACCTCTGCTGACCCTGGCACCTCAAACACGTACTCAAATTCAGTGAAATATGGGTCAAACTCATCAACATCTAGTATCTGTAGCGTAACATCTGTGACATCAGACTGCTGGCCTGCATCTGTGGCAACAAGCACTAAGTTATAAACATGGCTAGCTCTGTCTCTCTCGTAATCAAACTGAACTTGAGTCGTGACCTGTCCGGTGACAGCGTCAACGGCAAACATTTGGTAATCAAGCTCATTCTGAAGACTGTATGTGACAACCCCCATTTGTCCACCATCATCATCGCAGGCATGAGCCACAAACACAACAGTGCCAATCTGGCAATTCTCTGCCAGCTTCTCCGTGTAATGTCTGATGGGAAATCTCGGCATAAACTCATTGACATCATTCACATGGACATCAACGGCAACAAATGCTGACAGATGTGGCCAGGTTGTAGGGCAGTCGTGGCAGTCGACGGCTTTGATGATCAAATGATATGTTGACTGAAGCTCATAGTCTAGTGCTGCCCCCTCCATGATCATTAACTTCCCTTCATTATTGGGATTCAGGAAGATATCTCGGTTATTACCAGAAACAATGAAATACTTGACCGCTGCATTAATTCCAATGTCTGCATCAGAAGCCTCTACTGTTAGAAACACATGCTCTAATTCTGTGTTTTCATCCAGAAAGACAGAATACTGATCTTCCAAAAACACTGGACTGTTGTCATTACTATCATCTACAAGTATTGTCACAGGGACGGACGTGTTTCTGGAGGGAATTCCCTGGTCGCTAGCTACAACCGTGAGGTCATACTGCTTCTTGGTCTCAAAGTCCAGGCCAGTGTTTGAGAAAATGCTGCCGGTTCTCGGGTTGATGAAGAATATCTCACTGCCTGGACCAACCAGACTGTAGCTGACTTGCTTCCCCTGGTGATTGTCATCGTCATCGACAGCAGACACTTGCAACACCTGGCCACCTCTCTCTGCCGACTCATCAATGTGTGCTCTGTGCAAACATGAATGAGATGTTTCAGAAACAGACAGTAATGTGTAACTAAAAATATCAGATGTTTCAGAAATATACAATAATATGTAACAACAGATATCAGATGTTTTCAGAAACATACAATAATATGAAACAGCAGATATCAAATGTGAAACAATAAACTGTGCACAGACATCAGCTAGCCCCCCACAACATGTAGCATCTACTAGAACAGTTGAAAAGCACTCTGCCTTAAAATCTTTCATTGGATGGGAAGGCCTGTTTTGGAGAAACAAAACACACATCCATTCATGAAAGTGATCATCTGCTATGGCCAAACCTCCTTAACTGCCTCTGATGATAGTGCTACTATTCGTTGCTTCTTTGTTGGGGGGGGGGGGGGGTGGGAGTGAAAAAGGGGGGGGGGGGGTTAGAGTGGCTGGTACTACACAGGCCAGATGGATGTAGAGATATATAATTTTGGATATATGGATATAAGGATATATGGCTGTCCAGATAATGATCATGGTGATGATAATGGTAATTACAATGAATGTAATAAAAACACTGATGATATGATGATGATGTCAGTTAGGACTACAATGATGATGTTAGTTAGGATGACAATGATGATGCTAATGACAATGATGACAATGACAATGATGATAATGACAATGATGCTAATGACAATGATGATGCTAATGACAATGATGATGCTAATGACAATGATGATAATGGCAATGATGATAATGACAATGATGATAATGACAATGATGATAATGACAATGATGATAATGACAATGATGATAATGACAATGATGATGCTAATGACAATGATGATGCTAATGACAATGATGATGCTAATGACAATGATGATAATGACAATGATGATGATGACAATGATAATGACAATGATGATGCTAATGACAATGATGATGCTAATGACAATGATGATACTGACAATGATGATAATGACAATGATGATAATGACAATGATGATAAATACAATGATGATAATGACAATGATGATGATAATAATGGTGATAATGACAATGATGATGATAATGTCAATGATGATAACGACAATGATGATACTGACAATGATGATAATGACAATGATGATAATGACAATGATGATGCTAATGACAATGATGATAATGACAATGATGATACTGACAATGATGATAATGACAATGATGATAATGACAATGATGATGATAATGACAATGATGATAATGACAATGATGATAATGACAATGATGATGATGACAATGATGATAATGACAATGATGGTGATGACCACAATGATGGTGATGATGGTACAGTGTTCTGAACACATCTCTATCACTTACATATACTCTTCTGCTTTCACAAATCTGGGAGGGTACTTGTTGACAGCAGTCACGTGAACATAAACAGCCACGGTGGATGACCACACTCCCACTCCTGCATCATGGGCGATGACCAGCAGCTGGACGACAGACGTGTCTGGCAAGAGGGAGACCTCCTGGCTTGTGGAGATGAGGCCTGCAAACATGTTTAACCATGGTGATCAACATACATGCAGGAGGAAACAAGTCTCCTTGGTAGAAAAACTATTTGTCATGGGATTTCTTTCTGTCTAATAGGTCAGATCATTCAGAAAAAGGGGGGTTAATACACCAATATTATGTGCTCTTTAGTCTTTAGTATTTATAAGTTAGTGGAACATCGCTTCTTTGAGTGTCTGCTCAGGAAATTGCTACTTTCCCCAAGGTCAGGTCAAAGCAGCACTTTCGTATGAGAATCGACAAATGGAGATGACCGCTGCCGTGCTTTTACTGGAGTCCACATACAAGTACACAATTTGACAAGGAAGTTCAAAAAATGAAAGAACACATAGAGATACAGACTCATGTTTCCATCAAAGCCTTTGTTGACGAGACTGCCATAAGTCAAAAGTGTAGAGAATGGAAAGTGGGTTTAGAGTAAGGGAAGTAATCCCAATAACAGGGTAAGATGAGGAGTTACCTAACCCTGGAGTACCTGGAAACACTGACTTTCACTCAGTGCGACTGACCAGGAGATTGTACCACGGGCAAAATTAAATTGCACGGGGAAAAGTGCGGACACGCACAGGCTGAGAAGCCGATAAGTTTTGTGAGTCACTCAGGACTCATGGCTCAGGCTATCAACACCGGTCAGGAAGGCTAGTGATACCAGTATTTCTTCACTTGAATTGAGAAGTAATAAGAACAATATTTGGCTACGCTGAATACTTGAAATGAGGGAACTGGAGAACAAGTGATCCTCTTGATGACGCCTATTAGAAGTTACCAGTATGGGCGATTTGCCAGTATATTCGCTAATTGTGTGCTACAATATTTCACAGCCACATTTGAGGTGTGACATTGTGCAGTAGAATAATATTCACAAAATAACTGTTAGTTGAACTCTTATTGTAAATTTATTAACATGATAACTGACTTACATGATGTGACAATGTTTAGAGGAAACAAGGACAGAAGAATACATGCCATGATTGGTGAGACATGGGTCACCCCCCCCCCCCCCCCCCCCCCCCCCCCGACTGACTAACACCGTGTAGGAACTGAGTGAGCGGCACATTGAGTAAAGCAATATCTCTTCCAGCGGTTTACGGGAGTGGCAGGGTGTACTCATTTAATAAATTCTACACTGACATAAAACAAGCAAACATTAATAAAAAGGAGAGAAAACATACAGGTATAGTTTACCTGTGGTTGGATTGATGTGAAAGATATCGCCGGTTGTCAGAGCCAGACTGTACATGATCTGGGCATTAAGACCTGAATCTGCATCTGTAGCCGTCACTGTGAGGACTGAGTGATGAGCTCCTGTCTGTTCTGGAAGGTTCACCTGCAGGGACCATAATTTGTGTGAAGGATGAGGCATGTTATATAGATCACACTTCTGCCAGGTGTACTACAATATCATCCTCAGGGAGTCAGCCTAGGGTACAGAAACAAGATAACAACAACAGCATCTGTTGATTGTCTTGTTCTACCTGTCAGCATCAGGCACAGAAGGTGGAGGTGACATCTAGTTTCCTGTGTGTGTATGCTTGAAATCAATGCGGGCCATTGACTGGTCATACTCTTCTTACATGGCCAAACCATCTGATTTGCTGTTGTATAAGTATAGCTGAACACTGGTGCACACAAATACACACACACAAATATAAACACACATAAATTTAAATACACATGTAAAGACACACACATTTAAACACATCAAATATAATTGAGTGAAATAGCTAGCCAAGAAGAAAATGGGCAGTCACTCGTGTCATATTTGTAGAACAGATTCTGATAATCAGGATTCCCTCCCTTTGCCTAGCACCTAGCAGATTTTTTGACAGACACACGTACACGCTCTCAAACACACACTCATATGTGTACACACAAACACTCACACACCACACACATATACACGCACACTTACACATGTACACATGCATACACACAAGTTGTCAGCAATAATATTACTATAATCACAACACAGACTATCATTGCTGGTGCATGCTGGGTGGAGTTTGGTACAGCCAGAACAATGACCAGCAAGTTTCCCAGGCAGTGGTCGTGCAGTGTTCAAGCTAAGGGTTTGTTATAGACCTTCAACAAATCCAACTGTCAGTGATGTTTGCACACGTTATCTTGTTGAGCATTTAGTCATGTTCTTGATGTTCACCCACAACACTGCACATTTCCTTCTCTGTCCCTTGACTATAAATAACATTCAGTTTTCATGTCATGCCATGTTTTGATAATTAACAATATGTTTTAATGATTGATGCCATGGCGGCCTGGTAGTCAGGTTGTGGTAGTGCCTGAGTGTGGTCTGATAGCCTTATGTTATGTTAATGTGAAAGAAACAGTAGACTGGTTGTGGCAGTGCGAGTGTTGTCTGAAAGCATTATGTTATGTTAATGTGAAGGAAACATTGGCTGACCTGGTAGACTGGTTGTGAGAAGATTGGTGGGCTGTCATTTTCATCAGTGATGAACACATCCAACCAGGCAATCCTGACATGGTCAGCCTTGCCGTCTGTTACCTGAACAACAGTTGACAAGACTAAATCATGGACATCTTCAAACAGAATATAACATGATGTATTGTGGTGTACTGTATTAGTCATCATCATCATCATGTATCATGCTGATAAGCGTGGGCGATCATGTTTTGCCACCTCAAAAGATCACCAGAGTTGTGGATCAGCTCAATGTTCTTGTCCCGATCATCCACTGTGGCAAGCCATCCAGGTATTTACTTCTCTGCCTTCCTCTTGTTCTTTTCCCCTCAATCTTGCCAGTTGTACCAAGTTCTTCAATTGATTTTTTCCCATAACATGTTCAAAAGATTGTGACAGTCTACATCTAATTTATCTAATCCGTTTAAGATTTTCATTTGTTTATTTAAGACTTGGTCATTGGTTTTTTTGCCTGTACAAGTACACAATATAACATGATGTGTTGTGATGTAATACATCAGTTTATATGTACATCAAATCATCATGATCATGTGAGTTTCTCGCACCTATGGCCCAATTCATCTAACTTTCCCTAGTTTTGACTGTCCCCAAACAGGGGTTTAGTACGGACCCTGTTTGACCGTGCTAGGAAGATATGCACCCAGGACACACTGACAGAGGAATTTGAAACTCTGAAGAATGCCTTAAACCTGAATGGGTACTCCACAGGATTTATAAAGCGCCACTGCCAACAGCCCAAACCGAAATCAGAAGTAACTACAGTCCCTAAACTCAAGGTATTCATCCAGCTAACCTTCCGAGGAGATGATGTAATGCAACGTCTGCGGGACCGGCTCACCACAGCAGTCGAGCAACATTCTGTGCTGCAACTCTAGTCATCAGGTACAGAAACACACCAATCCCTGTCCCAGCAGTAAAAAGAACCTGTAGCTTTGTACGCCAAATCAAATTGTATTTACCAATTTACATGTAGATGCGAGGCCATCTACATAGGCAGAACTGAGCGACAGTTACATTGCAGGGTTTCAGAACACATTCCGAATTGGGTGGACAAGATACTACACACAGAAGATGGTAGCCTAGGCAGGTCGACACACTGGAACAGTCCGGCTTCATCGGTCGGGAGACATGTGCTCAAGAGTGGTCACGTGGTTGAAAGAGACAGTGCCTTCCGTGTGTTGTTCAACACACAAAGTAGTCGATTGTTAAAGTTTGCTGAAGCTATAATAATCAACCTTCGTAAGCCGTCCTTGTGCAAGCAGAAAGACATGTTAGTCAGTTTAAAATTACTGTGGTAGACAATCAACATTACTGTGCGAACATGTGTATATTTCAGTTTGAAGGATTTATCTAATTAATTCACGTAAGTTGTGTGATTTCTGCAGTATGTACCTGACGAGATGCAGCGAAATATGCCAGGAAATAAATCGTGCAATCTATTGTTTGTGTCTTCGTTATTCAAATTCATCATGGGAAAACATTGTTTTGAATGTCCCCAGTCTACCTACAAGACAGCAAGTTTGTGTCTTTCTTTGTCTTGTCACTAGCTTTTGACTCCCCCCAGTCTACCTACAAAGCAGCAGGTTTGTGTCTCTCTTCATCTGGTTCCTATCCTCTGACTGTCCCCAGCCTACCTATACGGCAGCAGGTTCTTGTCTCTCTTCGTGTGGTCCCTATCCCTTGACTTGTCATAGATGGGAGAGCCTGCCTCTAGCTGCGCTACCATTGGCATAGCTCTTTGGGTCACTAGGACACGCAATTCCCTCTAGCACTTCAAGGTGGTGACACAGCAGACAGGATGATTTACGAATCAACTTGTACCAGTATTTCTATAAAGTTTCAGTCCAAATGAAAACATATTAAATTTTTTCAGACAGGCACAACTTGCCTGTATGCCCACAGAGTAATGAGACTGTTTCTCGTAGTCAACTCGTTTGGCCAGGGATAGCCGCCCAGATGAATGGTCAAGGCTGAATGTGTTGCTAGGATTGCCGTCAGCTGTGAAGTCGTATACGAGAACAGAGTTCAAATCCACATCATTGGCTGTTACCATGGTGATCATGCAGCCAACGTCTTCACCTGATGGCAAGCAATCAATAGTTAGAGAACAGGTGAAGTTGTATCACAAATACAACATCTCAATGGATGTTGAATGTCTCTAGGGTGTGACATAAACTAGGCAACAATTCTAAAATGTTAATACAGACAATAAAACTCTACTGTTGCCGCCATATCTGAAGCTGGTGTTTACAAATGTCAAACATTGTCATTGAGACAAATTAGTGTGCATGAAATTGACTGTTCCCGTCAAATTTCATCTTACAACTTCCCTTTAGCTGTCAGCATTTTATAATTCGAATCTTCCTGTCTGTCATTGTCCTATAATTCACATTCCCCTTATCTGTCAATGTTCCCTAATTCACATCATCCTTGCCATGTAACTTGTCATTATTGAAATCTAATGTGTCTATCATCATGTTTTCATGCTGTCTCCCTTGTCCATCAATCTTCTTTCATGCAGTCTCCCATTCCATCATGCAATCACTCCTCTGTAACAATTTTCCAACATTCTAATGTCCTGTGTCTCTCATCTTTTAATAATACACATCTCCCTTCTCTGTCAACATTCTACCATTCAAGTCTCCCATGTCCATCAACTTTCCAATAATCTCTCTTATTCATCAACATTCCACTATTCAGGTATCTGTTGTCTAAAACCTTTCCACAACCAACAGCATCTCCCACATCTGTCAACATTCCATCTTTCAGATATCCCTATTTGCTTCAGAAAAACAGACATAAAGCTTTGTCTCCTACATAGGCTCGTACAACGAACTTGCAACAAGAATCAATCAACAGCAGTGATCGACACTAACAAACTCTAGACTTCCAAGTTAAGCCACAAATTAAACAAGCAGATAGTAATTACACAACATATACGTTTGCAGCTGGAAGAAAACTTAGACACCTATTTTCATTGATGTTTGCAGGTGGAAGAAAACTTAGACAACTACTTTCACTAATGTTTGCAGCTGTAAGAAAACTCAGACACCTACTTTCACTGATGTTTACAGGCGGGATGTAAGGAAACAGAGGAGGTGTGTCATTCTCATCAATGACGGACACCACCAGGACACAGGTGCTGAACTTGCTGGGCTGTCCCCTGTCTCGAGCCTCGATGGTCAGCCTGGGGAACGCAAACAATATGTCATGTGTGTGTCTCATGTTGGCACAGTGGTCAGCGCACTTATCTACTAAGACAGTGATCCAGATTCAATCCCTAGTAAAGTCAGGAATATTTTATCTGACCAGTACGAACCTAGTGGTGACCCAGATTTATAAACTGTCTAGCTCACCTCATTGTTTATGGCCAGGAACGTGTGCAGAGATTGGCAGTAGTGTCATGTCTGGATGACCTGGTGATCATGGGTTTAAATCCACATCAAGGCATGTTTTGTAAGTTGACCTAGGCTTTCAGGTCTGCCCAGCCGGATATGGGAACCAGGACATGCCTGGGAAAATGAAGGCAGCTGGCGTGGCTGTGACCACATCGTCCCTGTAGAGCCATCGTGGCAGTGAACACATCGTCCCTGTAGAGCCGGCGTGATAGTAAACACATTGTCCCTGTAGAACCGGCATGATTGTGAACAAATTGTCCCTGTAGAGCCAGCGGGGCAGTGAACACATTGTCCCTGTAGAGCCAGCGTGGCAATGAACACATCGTCCCTGTAGAGCCGGCATGATAGTAAACACATTGTCCCTGTAGAACCGGCATGATTGTGAACAAATCGTCCCTGTAGAGCCAGCGTGGCAGTGAACACATCGTCCCTGTAGAGCCAGCATGGCAGTGAACACATCGTCCCTGTAGAGCCGGCGTGATAGTAAACACATTGTCCCTGTAGAACCGGCATGATTGTGAACAAATCGTCCCTGTAGAGCCAGCGTGGCAGTGAACACATCAATCCAGTAGAGCTGGTGAGATAGTGAACACATTGTCCCTGTAGAGCCATAGAGATAGTGAACACATCGTCCCTGTAGAGCCATGGAGATAGTGAACACATCGTCCCTGTAGAGCCATAGAGATAGTGAACACATCGTCCCTGTAGAGCCATAGAGATAGTGAATACATTGTCCCTGTAGAGCTGGTGACATAGTGAACACATCATTCCTTTAGAGCTGGTGAGATAGTGAACACATTGTCCCTGTAGAGCCATGGAGATAGTGAACACATCGTCCCTGTAGAGCCATAGAGATAGTGAACACATTGTCCCTGTAGAGCCATGGAGATAGTGAACACATCATCCCTGTAGAGCCATAGAGATAGTGAACACATTGTTCCTGTAGAGCCATAGAGATAGTGAACACATCATCCCTGTAGAGCCATAGAGATAGTGAACACATTGTCCCTGTAGAGCCATGGAGATAGTGAACACATTGTCCCTGTAGAGACATGGAGATAGTGAACACATTGTCCCTGTAGAGCTGGTGACATAGTGAACACACCATCCCTGTAGAGCTGGTGAGATAGTGAACACATTGTCCCTGTAGAGCCATGGAGATAGTGAACACATCGTCCCTGTAGAGCTGGTGAGATAGTGAACACATTGTCCCTGTAGAGCTGGTGAGATAGTGAACACATTGTCCCTGTAGAGCCATGGAGATAGTGAACACATCGTCCCTGTAGAGCCATAGAGATAGTGAATACATTGTCCCTGTAGAGCTGGTGACATAGTGAACACATCATCCCTGTAGAGCTGGTGAGATAGTGAACACATTGTCCCTGTAGAGCCATAGAGATAGTGAACACATCATCCCTGTAGAGCCATAGAGATAGTGAACACATTGTCCCTGTAGAGACATGGAGATAGTGAACACATTGTCCCTGTAGAGCTGGTGAGATAGTGAACACATCATCCCTGTAGAGCTGGTGAGATAGTGAACACATCATCCCTGTAGAGCTGGTGACATAGTGAACACATCATCCCTGTAGAGCTGGTGAGATAGTGAACACATTGTCCCTGTAGAGCCATAGAGATAGTGAACACATCATCCCTGTAGAGCTGGTGAGATAGTGAACACATTGTCCTTGTAGAGCCATAGAGATAGTGAACACATCGTCCCTGTAGAGCTGGTGAGATAGTGAACACATTGTCCCTGTAGAGCCATAGAGATAGTGAACACATCGTCCCTGTAGAGCTAGTGAGATAGTGAACACATTGTCCCTGTAGAGCCATAGAGATAGTGAACACATTGTCCCTGTAGAGCCATGGAGATAGTGAACACATCGTCCCCGTAGAACTGGTGAGATAGTGAACACATTGTCCCTGTAGAGCCATAGAGATAGTGAACACATCATCCCTGTAGAGCTGGTGAGATAGTGAACACATTGTCCCTGTAGAGCTGGTGAGATAGTGAACACATCATCCCTGTAGAGCCATAGAGATAGTGAACACATTGTCCCTGTAGAGCCATAGAGATAGTGAACACATTGTCCCTGTAGAGCCATAGAGATAGTGAACACATTGTCCCTGTAGAGCCATGGAGATAGTGAACACATTGTCCCTGTAGAGCCATGGAGATAGTGAACACATAGTCCCTGTAGAGCCATGGAGATAGTGAACACATCGTCCCTGTAGAGCTGTGGAGATAGTGAACACATCATCCCTGTAGAGCTGGTGAGATAGTGAACACATTGTCCCTGTAGAGCCATGGAGATAGTGAACACATCGTCCCTGTAGAGCCATGGAGATAGTGAACACATCGTCCCTGTAGAGCCAGTGAGATAGTGAATACATTGTCCCTGTAGAGCCATGGAGATAGTGAACACATCGTCCCTGTAGAGCTGTGGAGATAGTGAACACATCGTCCCTGTAGAGCCATGGAGATAGTGAACACATCGTCCCTGTAGAGCCAGTGAGATAGTGAATACATTGTCCCTGTAGAGCCATGGAGATAGTGAACACATTGTCCCTGTAGAGCTGTGGAGATAGTGAACACATCGTCCCTGTAGAGCCATGGAGATAGTGAACACATCGTCCCTGTAGAGCCAGTGAGATAGTGAACACATTGTCCCTGTAGAGCCATGGAGATAGTGAACACATCGTCCCTGTAGAGCTGTGGAGATAGTGAACACATCGTCCCTGTAGAGCTGTGGAGATAGTGAATACATTGATCCTGTAGAGCCGATGAGTCTACAACAATATGGGTATAGCTTCACATGTCCACTATGCCTGAAGGCCAGGGGAGAGAGTCTGGACTGGCTTCACTAGTATCTGTGAGGTCCAACATGGGTCCTATTCTGGGACCGCTTTCACCTTCTGTACCTAATATCCACTACACGTCAAGGCCAAGGAGAGAGCCTGGACTGACTTCACTTGTTTATGTAAAATCCAAAATGGGTAGTTGTCCCGGGACTGCTTTCACCTTCTGTACCTATATGGCAGAGAGGTAGCACATCTGCATGCCAGTGTACCAGCCCAGTGTTCCATCCCCCACGATTAGTCCCACAGACTTTGGATCACTAAATGTATGTGAGAGAGGGTGTGCATGAGTATGTTTATGCTAATGTACACAATAAACAATGGGCATTTCCATATTTGAAGGTACAATAGGAAACACACACTGAACGGATTCATAAACTGCCCACTACTGTTTCTCACGTATGTATATACTCAGGTAAAATAGTGTTATACCATGTAAGCATCTAGCAAATAAAACAATAAACCAGCAAGCAATACAGACATTCTTGTAGCAAGCCATACAGACAATCTAGTGAACTATACAGACATTATCATAGCAAGTCATTCAGACAATCTAGTAAACTATACAGACATTCTCATAGCAAGTCATTCAGACAATCTAGTAAACTATACAGACATTCTCATAGCAAGTCATACAGACAATCTAGTGAACTAATCAGACATTCTCATAGCAAGCCACACAGACAATCCAGTAAGCAATGCAGACAATCCAGTGAACTATACAGACATTCTTGTAGCAGGTCATACAGATAATCTAGTGAACTATACAGACATTCTCATAGCAAGCCATACAGACAATCTAGTGAACTATACAGACATTCTCGTAGCAAGCCATACAGACAATCTAGTGAACTATACAGACATTCTCGTAGCAAGCCATACAGACAATCCAGTAAACAATGCAGACAATCCAGTGTACTGTACGGACAATACATCAAACTACAAAGAATTAGTTATCAAACCATACATATTTATCTATGGAATCATAAACTGCCACTACCTATATCCATGCGGCTGAGCCTCCCTGTCCAGTGGTGCAGCCTCACCATTGGTGACCACAATTCCTGCACTGGGACGGAGCAGTCTGAACACCATGTCCCTGTTTCCATCGATGATTGAATACAGAATATCTCCATTAAGTCCACTGTCTGCATCCCTGGCAAGCACCTACAGAAGAGAGAGAGAGGGAGAGAGAGAGACATTTGCCACACTTGAAAAATCTTGGGCAGGGCAGCTTTAGAAAATGTTTGTTTTAAAGCATAGAAAGTAGGGTAATAATTGTTCACAAGCATTAGCTATAAACAGAAAAGTTGTAAATACAAGTGCAACAATAAATAAAGCAAAGAATTAATAAATATGCGTATTCATGTTGCTAGTCTCATGACTGTAGTATGTGCGTAACATTACTATTAGCCTCAGGTATGTAAAATATGCCCTGCATTTACTCTCCTCTCCACTCCACTCCACCCCTCCCCTCTGCTTCACTTTGCCCTGCTTCACTCCACTCCACTCCGCTCTGCTCTACTCTACTCTAATTTACTTTACTTTACTTTACTTTACTTTACTTTACTATCTGGGACAGATAGCTATGGAGGGAGGTTTACTGGAGAAGTGTAGAAGAGGGGGATCTCAATGTGGAAGGAGTGTAGGTGTGACAGATGACTGACACATGACTGCAACAATGTGGAAGGAGTGTAGGTGTGACAGATGACTGACACATGACTGCAATAATGTGGAAGGAGTGTAGGTGTGACAGATGACTGACACATGACTGCAACAATGTAGAAGGAGTGTAGGTGTGACAGATGACTGACACATGACTACAACAATGTGGAAGGAGTGTAGGTGTGACAGATGACTGACACATGACTGCAACAATGTGGAAGGAGTGTAGGTGTGACAGATGACTGACACATGACTGCAACAATGTGGAAGGAGATGACTGACACATGACTGCAACAATGTGGAAGGAGTGTAGATGTGACAGATGACTGCAACAATGTGGAAGGAGTGTAGGTGTGACAGAAACAACATGACTGCAACAATGTGGAAGGAGATGACTGACACATGACTGCAACAATGTGGAAGGAGTGTAGGTGTGACAGATGACTGACACATGACTGCAACAATGTGGAAGGAGTGTAGGTGTGACAGATGACTGACACATGACTGCAACAATGTAGAAGGAGTGTAGGTGTGACAGATGACTGACACATGACTGCAACAATGTGGAAGGAGCGTAGGTGTGACAGATGACTGACACATGACTGCAACAATGTGGAAGGAGTGTAGGTGTGACAGATGACTGACACATGACTGCAACAATGTGGAAGGAGATGACTGACACATGACTGCAACAATGTGGAAGGAGTGTAGATGTGACAGATGACTGACACATGACTGCAACAATGTGGAAGGAGTGTAGGTGTGACAGATGACTGAAACATGACTGCAACAATGTGGAAGGAGATGACTGACACATGACTGCAACAATGTGGAAAGAGTGTAGGTGTGACAGATGACTGAAACATGACTGCAACAATGTGGAAGGAGTGTAGGTGTGACAGATGGCTGACACATGACTGCAACAATGTGGAAGGAGATGACTGACACATGACTGCAACAATGTGGAAAGAGTGTAGGTGTGACAGATGACTGAAACATGACTGCAACAATGTGGAAGGAGCGTAGGTGTGACAGATGACTGAAACATGACTGCAACAATGTGGAAGGAGTGTAGGTGTGACAGATGACTGAAACATGACTGCAACAATGTGGAAGGAGTGTAGGTGTGATAGATGACTGACACATGACTGCAACAATGTGGAAGGAGTGTAGGTGTGACAGATGACTGACACATGACTGCAACAATGTGGAAGGAGATGACTGACACATGACTGCAACAATGTGGAAGGAGTGTAGGTGTGACAGATGACTGAAACATGACTGCAACAATGTGGAAGGAGTGTAGGTGTGACAGATGACTGAAACATGACTGCAACAATGTGGAAGGAGTGTAGGTTTGACAGATGACTGACACATGACTGCAACAATGTGGAAGGAGATGACTGACACATGACTGCAACAATGTGGGAGGAGTGTAGGTGTGACAGATGACTGCAACAATTTGGAAGGAGTGTAGGTTTGACAGATGACTGACACATGACTGCAACAATGTGGAAGGAGTGTAGGTGTGACAGATGACTGAGGTAGGACATCTAGCTTGTCCTAGAGAAGACTTGTGAAGGATTGTTAGGGGAAAATAGCACAACCAACTGTTAAGGGAAAATAGCACAAGCAACTGTTAGAGAAAAATTTTGCAGAGCACAAGCAACTGGATAATGTTGATCGTGACTAATAGTCTATTGACATTCATAGTATTTCAATGATGATGTAGATTATGAATAGTGTAATGACACTCATATTATTTCTAATGACGATATGTTGACTACCAATAGACTATTGACACTCATATTATTTCTAATGATGATATGTTGACTACTAATTGACACTCATTTTATTTCTAATGATAATGTTCAGAGATAATATTAAGAGAGGTGTGAGATAGGGATGTGTCATTTCTCCAGATCTTTTTTCCCTGTACAGTGAAAGTATTTTCAGAAATATAGAAGATATGGAAGGAATCAACATTGGGGGACGATGTATCAATAACACTAGATATGCAGATGATACAGTCTTGGCTGCAGACAATGAACAGGACCTGCAACATTTAGTAGATGCGGTTGTTGCACACAGTGAACAACTAGGATTAGAATTAAATTGTAAGAAGACACAGATTATGGTCGTTACTGGAAAGAAGGAATTACCACAATGTAATATACAAGTAAATGGGAATATTCTTAAACAAGTGAATCATTACAATTATCTCGGAATAGTCATAACATCTGATGGGAGATACCATGAAGAAATTAGAACAAGAATTGCCATTGCGAAGGTAGCCTTTTGCAAGATAAAAAAACATGCTGGCCAATAAAAAGATATCAATTGAAACAAGAAAAAGAGTGTTGAAGAACCTGTACTTTTGTATGGATGTGAAGCGTGGACAATGAGCAGACACGCTGAAAAATGTCTGATGGCTGTGGAAATGTGGTTTCTGATGAAAGTGCAAAGAATACCTTGGACACACAGAAAAACCAATGAACAAGTCCTTCAAGAAACAAATGAAGATCGTAAACTGATTAGAGACATTAGACGTAGACAGTCAAAAATGTTTGAGCATGTTATGAGAAGAGATGAATTGGAGAATTTGATGACAACTGGCAAGATCGAAGGGAAAAGACCAAAGGGAAGACCGAGAAGTAAATACCTGTATGGCTTGGCCATGTGGCATGGTTGAGACAGAAACACAGAGCTGATCCATGACTCTGGTGATCGAGTGAGATGACAGCCCATGGTTATCGGTATGGTACATGAGGGATGGATGGATAATGTTCATGACTACCAATAGTCTATTGATACTCATTTTATTTCTAATGATGATCTTGACTACCAGTTGTCTATTGACACTCATATTATTTCTAATGATGATATGTTGACTAAACTAACGAAGTTGCATGTCCTTCACAGGACGTAGCAGTCAACCCCAGCATTTTCGCTGTTCATGATTCCTGAGCAAATTTTACATTCAGTAGTTTGCCATTGCTTTCTGAACGACAGGCTCCTATACCTTTTTCGAAAAAACCAGCACCGCTATGATTCGAACCCGGGTATACGGGCTCACAAACCGCGTTCGCAAGCCCTTAGCCACAGAGACCAGTGATATGTTGACTACCAATAGTCTATTGATACTCATTTTATTTCTAATGATGACCTTGACTACCAATAGTCTATTGACACATATCTCTAATAATGATCTTGACTACCAATAGTCTATTGACACTCATATTATTTCTAATGATAATGATCTTGACTACCAATAGTCTATTGACACATATTATTTCTAATGATGATGATGTTGATTACGATTAGTCTATTGACACTCATATTATTTTAATGATGATCTTGTCTACCAATAGTCTATTGACACTCATATAATTTCTAATGATGATGATGATAAAGAACATACCTGACCTACATACGTGTCCGAGTGGTTGTTTTCCCAGATGGCGGAGACATAATGTGACTGAGAAAACTCTGGTGTGTTGTCGTTGATGTCGGTCAAGTTAACCCATACGGTGGCGTATGTGTGGTGTCTGCTTGTCTCAGCTTGTACGATCAGGCGTACACTGTGGGTGGTCTCATAGTCCAGTGCCACTGGCTCAGCCACAGTTATCTGTCCTGGGAATAAAGATAAAACAGTAGTATCCTAGTCAGGGGTGATAACTTCTGTGTCACAGATATTATATCAGACGATAAAGGAGACACCAGTACAAAGTGGAGATATCTGAGGAACTGGAAAAAACAGCTATACTCTGTTTAACAATATCAGAATCTAAATGATCCTACATTTAACACTAAAAGAAGCTATGTGATCCTACATTTAACACTGAAAGAATTTATATGATCCTATATTTAACATTGAAAGAATCTATGTGATCCTACATTTAACACTGAAAGAATCTATGTGATCCTACATTTAACACTGAAAGAATCTATGTGATCCTACATTTAACACTGAAAGAATCTATGTGATCCTACATTTAACACTGAAAGAAGCTATGTGATCCTACATTTAAGTAAGTAAGTTGGACCTTGCCACCTTTACAGATGAAAGTATGTGGATTGGAATTAGAGCTAGAATTCCATCGCACAATGCCAGGGCATGGATTAAGAGAACATATGTTGCCCATGCAGCATGTTCCCTCTCTCAGCCTTGCCTTGTTTTCTCCAGAGGAAAGGATAACCAGTAGGTCTGGAACAAGGTAGGCTGCAGATGCTGGCGGCTCAGCATCAAACCTCCAAGAGCAGGAGGTGAGTAGCGGCCAGGCCCTCACATCCGGGGGATTTTACTTAGAGGCATTCAGCCATATCCCTCAGATGAGTGCCTCAAATCAAATATCTGGACCTGTATGAGCATGTACATCAGTCAATCGTAAGTGTCTGTAACACTTAAAGAATCTATATGATTCTACATTTAACACCGACAAAATCTAATGATCCTCCTGCTGCTGCTGCTGCTGCTGCGGCGGCGGCAGTGGCGGCAGTGGTGGTGGTGGTGGTGGTGGTACTACTACTGGTACTGGTACTGGTACTACTACTACTACTACTCTTTCAGTCTTGTAGGACTATAGAGTTGTGCCGCTGGGGAGTCACCTTAAAACACCGGTGGTGACTGTATAGTCCAATGCGAGAGTGATAATCTCTGTCACAGTTTCAAACTGCTGCTTCCTGTGTTATGTCATCTCTCCAGGGTTCAAGCCTGGGCAATGGAATGCGGAGAACCAGCTGTTACCTAGTAGCATGTTCCCCCTCTCCATGTCGCTGATGTTGAACAAGGGAAAGACTCCAGGGTATGCAACTTGGCATCGATGCCATCGCGGGAGTTGCCAGAACTATGTTGTTTACAACACGGTCTGACGGACTCCATCTCTGGATTTCTCCTCAGGGTTTACTCCCAAAGCCTTTCCCATCTAGGTATTCCAGCAAGGCAGCGGAGGTTTGAAATTTAGAGTTTCCTCTCTTAGAGGGGATACCAACCAATACTGACAAACCTCCTCTGCCCAGGAATCAATAAGGAGGGAAGGCTACAATTCTTCCTTCCTGGCAGTGACCTTACTGATCAGATGAACGTAGCCATTGTCTCCATTGAGAGGTCCTCTGCCTACTGTCGCTGACTTGAAACTATAACCAGCAACTATATGTTCCCAAGAATCTAATGATCCTACATTTAACACTGAAAGAATATAATGATCGTACATTTCACACTAAAGCAATAAATTTATCCTACATTTAACACTGAAAGAATCTATATAATCATACATTTAACGCTGAAAGAATCTATGTTATCCTACATTTAACACTAACAGAATATAATGATCCTACATTTCACACTGAAAGTATATATATATATGATCCTACATTTAACACTGAAAGTGTATATATGATCCTACATTTAACACTTTAAAAAAGTCGCTTCAAAGTTGACAGGGTTGACTTCATTGCACCAGGTTTTTATCCCATATGGCTCAGTCTCTTTCAACAGTGAACTGCCGAAAGAGTCGCACAAAGCACAAACTCTGTAGCTCCAATGATGACCCTCATTTAATATGGAAAGAAATATATGATCTTACATGTAAAACTAAAACAATCTATAGGAATCTATATTTAACACTGAAAGAATCTATATGATCCTACATTTAACACATTGATCCTATTTTTAACACTGAAAGAATCTATATGATACTACATTTAACACTGAAAGACTCCAATGTTCCTACATTAAACACTGAAAAAATATATATGATCCTACATTTAACACTGAAAGAATCTATATGATACTACATTTAACACTGAAAGAATCTATATGATCCTACAGTTAACACTGAAAGAATCTATATGATACTACATTTAACACTGAAAGAATCTATATGATCCTGCAGTTAACACTAAAACAATCTATAGGAACTTATGTTTGTGTCTGTGGCTGAGGGATTGAGAAATTGGTTGCACAATTCTGGCACACAGGTTCAAATTCAGCTCAGAAGATATGAGATCGTGTTGCATTGATTTTCACAATGGTATGGATGTCTGCCTTCAGAGAGCAATAACAAACAACAGAAGGTCAAGTTGCGTGGAAAATCACACACAGCCTACATTTTACTGGTGTTCATTGCATTGTCGTACATAGAAAATCACACACAGCCTACATTTTACTGGTGTTCATTGCATTGTCGTACATAGAAAATCACACACAGCCTACATTTTACTGGTGTTCATTGCATTGTTGTACAAAGTGCAGGCAACTAACTTGTGTGTAATGGACTTATGAGCAAACGTAATATGAGAATGTACATGAACGTATGAGGATATTTAATATGAGCATGCATATGAACTTATATTAAAGAATACCAGAATCTATCAGACGTATATTCCATTTTATGCAAATGATCTAAACCTATTTTCTCATTGTCTCACCAGTTCCTGCATCAATGTTAAAAGCTTCATTTTCATTCCCACAAACGATGCTGTAAACTGTCGACCCTGAGTGCGAGCCAGCAGAAGTCAGTCTCCCAGTGACGTTGATGACATGATGTCCCCTGTTTGAGTGTTCAGGGACCTCAACACTATATTCAGGTTGGGAAAACTCAAACTGGGAGCTGACCTCTAATCCCACTGTGATTTCCACAATTCCTGTAAGGTCAGAATTGAAATGACAGAAAAGGTTAGGTTTATGGTCAAATTTGCAACACAGAAATACTTGAGCATCTGATATTCTTATTGTACACACATAAATAATATTCATATTGTACAGATATATGATATTCTTAGATATATGATATTCTTATTGTACAGTTATATATGATATTCATATTGTACAGACACATAAGATATTCATATTGTACAGACACATATGATATTCATATTGTACAGACACATATGATATTCATATTCTACAGATATATATGATATTCATATTGTACAGTTATATATGATATTCTTATTGTACACTTATATATGATATTCATATTGTACAGACACATAAGATATTAATATTGTACAGACACATATGATATTCATATTGTACAGACACATATTATATTCTTATTGTACAGAACATATGGTATTCACATTGTACAGACCTATATGACATTATTATTGTACAGTTATATATGATATTCTTATTGTACAGATACATATGATAATCTTATTGTACAGACACATATGCTATTCATATTGTACAGACCTATATGACATTCTTATTGTACAGACACATATGATATTTGACATATCAGGAGGAGGGATGAAATGAGGAAAGCAGGAATAAATAAAATATAATGTGCATCTTTTATGTGTATTAATTTTTAATTTAATAACTTATAGGGGAAAAAGAAGAATGAACATGATAATGAAGAGCAAAGGAAAGAATTAAAAGTTTGAACTTGGCAAGGAAGAACAACATAATTAAATAAACAAATAATGAATATCATAAAGAAGAATGACAGAAAGAAAGAAATGAAGAACATAAGGAAGTCAGAAATGAGTAAAAAGGTATGGATGGACAGGAAAGGAAGGTGAAGAGAAAAGCAAGGAATGACAACAGGAACAGGGATATAAATAGCAAAGACAAATGCAAATGCAAGAACAAATTAAGGCAGGATGGAAGGAAGCAAATAAACAAACAAACAAACAAATAAACTTTATTTCCAAAGGGTAACAAATTGGGGACGCAGACCCGTCTTACATGTAAAATAAGGACCAAATAAAGCAACGAACAAATACAGAAGGATATGAATGAAACAAAAAAAGCATGAGAACTCAAGAGCTCACAGAAGGTTGATATCACAGCAGGAAGAGCATACCAGTTGAGTAAAACTGAGTGGCTGGGTAGTCTGGCGAGTCGGAGGCCTGGATAAACAATGTGTAGTCACCGGAGACCAGGAATAGAGAGCTCCTGGTGGAGATTTCACCTGTCACCCTGTCTATGTGGAATGCCTGGAGGGAAAACAATACAAAGTAATGCAGCTTTACAGAACACAGTTATGAAAAACATAGGATGTTGCAGCAACAAGCCTTCACCAGCAAACAAATACATACACAAGACACAATATATAATCACGGAGAAGCCCCTCCAGTGACTACGCAGGCGAGTCAATAAGTAAGACACACAGTTCTGTGGGATGGCAGGTAAATGTAGTTGGTGTTTTCTACAAGTGTCATTAGGTTACAGCAACATTGAACTGTATATTCCCGTTCGTCAGGTGGTGCTAGGTGTCTCATGCACATAAACAAAATGGAGACAGTACTTACAGAGTGTACAACCAAGAACAACGTGCTGTTGTGCATTTTTTGTGGGCAAAAGGACTGTCTGCAAAGGATATTCATTAGGAAATGCCTCCTGTTTATACTGACAAATGTTTGTCCCGTAAAGCGGTGCATAGCTGGGTAGAAAACATCCTTCTTCGCCTTGTGTCCAAACATTCAGGGATAAGCCATCAGCAGTGAAGGTTATGCTGACAGGTTCTGGGATTGTCAAGGAGTGCTTTTAACCAATATCAAGAAGACCGGTTACAATGTGAATTCTGAATCGTACTGTGAAGTTCTATCGATGCTTCATGATGCAATTCGAAGAAAACGTCCAGGACTGCTGTCTAGAGGAGTGTTGCTTCTTCATGACAAAGCCAGACCACATACAGCTCGATTAACTCAGGATAAAATTAACCAACTAAGGTGGGAAGTTCTGGAACATCCACCTTACAGCCCAGACTTAGCCCCTAGCAATTTCCACCTCTTTGGTCCACTGAAAACCCACCTTGATGGGAGACATTTTGCGAACGATGCCGAAGTTGAATGTGAAGTGAAAACATGGTTTAGAAAACAGAGCACGCAGTTCTATGCAACCAGTTTGGGAGGATTGATAAAACGATGGGATAAGTGCATCAATGTTGGTGGAAATTATGTTGAGAAATAAAGGGACAATGTATGTATACAAATAAGTTGTTTCAAGTTGTTATCATATTTAGTTATTTTTCTACAGCCATTTGTGACTTAATTATTGACTTCCCCGCTTACATTCAGGCAATGATAAAGTAGAAATGCACTGATAAACACATGTAATGATTAACAGGATGAGACCATACACTTAGTTGCAGTTGTAAACATAGTTAGGCAAAGATTAGTTTCATCTTCGTGCCAGGGCATGCAGGCGTACAAGGAAATGAGGGGACTGACAAGCTTGCAGGTAAGGCTACTGTGGAGAGCGGACACGCCAGGGACCAGGCTGACATTCTGAATGCTCTACAAGAAGTAAGACTTTTGCGTGTACCAAGTGATGACTGTGAATCTACAACTATGATCAGACTGTGAGAACAGCAAATTAAAAGAGGTGTGGCCAAACAAGAACACTACGCAGGAAGCCAAAGAAGATTGATAAAACAACCCAGAACTGGTGTCGTTAGCCGCTACACGCTGCAGGATTTGCTGAGGAGGGAATCTGAGTACTTATGGACTGAATGGTTCGATGTGCAATGAGTATGATCTGTTGACTAACTAACAAACTAACTGTAAACATAGTTAAGTATGAATCAAAAGCCTGACTAAAATGAGTGGAACTGCCGTAAAGCTGTAGAAATGTAAACAATATATAATAACAGAAAGTAATGCAGCACGGTAACTGTGTCCTGTACAGCTGCATTACTTCGTGTGATTTTACATTGTTTACAAAAGCCTGACTGTATATTAATTATTAAGTGATAGACATATAACGGAATAAATGCATGGGAGAAATTCTAGTCTGTTCAGTGACACTGAGATGAACTTAACAGCAAGCGAAAGAGTCGCTGAACTTCAGTAATAACAGGCCATGCTAGAACAATTGCAGCTTTAATAAATTATGTGAGAGTATCATTGATGCTTATGATATGTAGATAAATGGACCTACAGATATATGCATCTATAGATATAAGGATCTGTAGATACATAGTAAAGATATCACCACAATAGAATAAAACAAGCAATGGAGTATTATAAAATCAATGATTAAAGAAAACATTTCTGAATGAGATCAACGCTTACATAATCTCTTACTTTCATATCTCTTATTTCTCTGATTCTATATGAACCCTCTATATATGTAATCTTTTATTTGTGTTATCTCTTAACTAGACAATTCCTTACTTTTGTAATATTTTATCACTGTAATCTCTTAATTAGATAATTTATCACCACTGTAATCTCTTAATGAGACCAATACTTAATATTGGGATTTCTTATCTCTGTAATCTCTTAAATAGATTTCCTTACCTCTATAACTTCTTATATCTGTAATCTCTTAACTAGATTATACCTTATCTCTGTAATCTCTTATCTTTGTACTCTCTTAACTAGATCATTCCTTTCCTTTGTAATCACTTATTTCTGTAATTTCTTAACTAGGTATGTTACCTCTTTTATCCCTTATCTGTGTAATCTCTTACTTTTGTAATCTCTTACCTAAGTAATTCCTCGCCACTTTAATTCTTTATCCCTGTAATCCCTACCAGCTACTACCTATAGTACCTAGTGGTGTATGACAGAGGGGTTTTGAGCCTGAGGAATTAAGGCCACCTGGCTAGTGCAGTTGCCACGAACTGTGCAGGTTTGGGTTTTCTTTAACAAAATCCACGCCTTGCCAAACATTCAAACCAGAGTATCAGAAAAGAGAACTCAGCATTATGTAATCTCTTACCTGTGTAACATCTTACCTGTGTACTATTTTACCTGTGTAATTTCTTACCTGTGTAATCTCTTACCTATGAAATTCCATACCTATGTAATAATATCTTACCTATGTAACATCTTATCAGTGTACTATCTAACCTGTGTAATCTCTTACCTGTGTAATCTCTTACCTATGTAATTCCATATCTGTGTAATCTCCTTCTTATGTAATTCCATACCTGTGTAATCTCTTGCAAATGTAATATCTTACCTGTGTAATCTCTTACATGTGTAATATGTAACCTGTAAGTCCTTACCTGTGTAATCTGACTATTTCCCAGAATTGAATACTCCACCAGGCCATTATTGCCAATGTCAGGATCGCTAGCTGTTACAGTCAGCAGGTACATCTTTGGAGGTGTGAACAGTCCCAGGCTGACCTGGTAGGGCACCTGAGAGAACCTAGGAGGGTTGTCATTCACATCTGTCACAGTGACCACAGCCTGCGAGCTGGAGTTCCTGGCTCCAAACACTCCATTGTCCGTTGCCACCACAACAAAGGAGTACCGGAACCTGGTTTCTCTGTCAAACTTCCTGTCAGAATAACAAGAATCTAGGTCAAAGTGAGCAGAGGGCATCAGGATACCATTTTATGATAATGCAGACTGAACACACTTTGATTTTATACAACAGACAGGTGCAGAGGGGAGAGGAAAGTCAACTGACACTGGTATTTTTAATCTTGTCTGTTTTTTGCAAGACCAGATACACTTTAAAAACAATTAGTATTTTACTCTGTTCATTAAAGTTATTACAATATGAGCAGTAAATTTATCACACATGTAACTTAATCCCTCCTTCTCTCTCACCCCATGGCTTTACATTACCAAGTACTGATGTTTCTTCACATTCAAACTCAACCCATAGTTTTATATCACACAAAAGTGACGTTCCTTCAGCTAATACCTCATCACATAATTTTACATTAGCCTATCTGATATCTTCATGTACTACCTCAAGTCATGCTATGTCACATCCCATTACTTACACAATGACACGTTAAATGACAACATGATGCTACTCCAGCACATACAAACACATCTGCCACTACAACATCACCCCATGATGTGAATCCAAACCACCATATGTTACCACACATGACAGTACTCTGTTACCTTACACTTCTATTTCACAATACACTACCACATCACCTCTCATCACTACCTCACCTCATACTACCACATCACTGCACATCACCATCTAACTTCATACTACCACATCACCTCAATCATTACCTCATCTCACAGTACCACATTACCTCACATCACTACCTCACATTACACTACCACCTCACCTCACAACACTACCTCACCTCACAACACTACCTCACCTCACACTACCACCTCACCTCACAACACTACCTCACCTCAAAACACTACCTTGCATCACTACCTCACCTAACATCACTACCTCACCTTGCAACACTACCTCACATCACAACCTCATTCATATTAACACATCAGCTAAAATCACTATCTCATCTCACAACAATACCTCACCTCACTATCACTCACCATCACTACCTCACACTACCACATCATTTCACATCATTACCTCAACTCACATCACTATCTCACTTCACATAACTATCTCATCTCACATCACTACCTCACTAATACTACCATATCACCTCACATCACTACTTCACTCACATTACCAAATCACCTCACATCACTACCTCACCTTACACTACCTCATCACCTCACATCACTCCCTCACCTCACACCATCACATCAACTCACTGCACTACTTCACCTCACATCACTACCTAACTCACATTATCACATCATGTAACATCATAACTCACCTCACACTACTACATCACCTCACATAACTACCTCACCTCAATCACTACCTCATCTCACATCACTAACTCACCTCAAATCACTAACTCACCTCAAATCACTATCTCTCCTCACACCACTATCTCACCTAACATAACTACCTCATCCCACACTACCACATTACCTAACATCACTACCTCACCTCACACAACCACATCACTCACATAAATACCTCACACCACTATTTCCCCTCACCTCACATCACTAGCTCATCTCATATCACTACCTCACCTCACATCACTATCTCACATCACTACCTCACTTCACATCACTACCTCACTTCACATATCTACTTGACCTCACACTACCACATCACCTCACATCACTACCTCACAGTAGATCTCTCCAGTCACACTCACCCACAGGTGTAGATCTCCCCAGTCAAACTGTTGATCTTAAAGCGACTGTCAGTTTCCAGGCCAAGCGAGTAGGTCACATGACCATTGTCATCTTCATCCAGGTCTGTGGCTGTCACTGTCATGATAACAGTGCTGTTGTCCGTGTCCTCGGCCATCGCTGTCCTGTACACCTGAAGCCAAGTGGCAGGCACACAGTTAATGTACTATAGACATTCCAACAACACATGAGCAAGCTGGGTAGTGAACATGAACAAGAGGACACAGACCCAAGTTCACTTCCAAGAATTTTCTAGATTCAGCTCAGGGAATTGACCCAGATTCTGGTGTCCAGCCAGGATCGCTCAGGGATTAATCCAGATTCTGGTGTCCAGCCAGGACACAGCACAGGGATTGACCCATATTTGTAAAATGAACACCAGGTAATTGTGTGAGTTTGTTATTGTCTGGGAAGAATAGTTAGTAGGAACGGGAACTGAGCACTTCATACCACCATGCCATGGTCTGGAATATTGTGGTCTCTGTTCACATGCCCCAGGGTGCAATGTGCAATATGGTGTCAGTTTCGTATTTGTATAGACCAGTCGACACTCAGTGGGTGACGTGATGTGGTCAGTCTCACATTATCCGCCTTATCTCCCCAAGTCATTTCTTGGTCCCATCTCAGGCTGGGTCGACCTGGGAGGTCAGGTCAATGTAAAACACCCACCTGGATGCAGACTTGAACACATGGCCAGCGGGCTAACTCTAGCTACTATCCCACATGGACTATCGGGTGAGGGTCTGGGAAGGCTGTCTTCTCACTGTTTAGTTGTCTCATCAAAGAATCACATGCTTAAGATACTCCATGATATGATTAAATACCACAGATAATCCACGACATAATTAAATACCACAGATAATCCATGACATGATTAAATACCACAGATAATCCACCACACGATTAAATACCACAGATAGTCCGTGACATTATTAAATACCACAGCTAGTCTATAACATTATTAAATACCCCAGAAAATCCACCACATGATTAAATTCCACAGATAATCCACAGCATTATTACATACCACAGATAATGCATGGCATGATTAAATACCATAGATAATCCATCACATGATTGAATACCCCAAATATAATCCATTACATGCTTAAACACCCAGTTATAATCCAACAGTATTATACAACCCAGATATTCAATCATATGATTAAATTAAACAGCACCACTCACTGTCGGTAAGGATGGTGTTCAATTTCTATGTTATCTAGTGCGTCTTCTAGTCTCTACTTCCTTTTTGTACTTCGATGAATGCCAAACAATACATGTGTGTTTATTTATGAACTGTCTTCGTGGCTCAAAGAGTTCCCCAACTGATATTTTTGTGTGGATAGAATAGCAGACACAAATACTCTCATACTGAGGCTATCTATACCACCATGTCCACCTGCAAAAATTAGTAAGAGAATCAAACCACTGGATCACTGGGTTCAAACCTGGCAACCAAGCATGTAGGATCCCTTCAACACTATCCTGGCCTGACCACTGGACGACGAAACAACTGTACACAATGAAACAACTGTACAAAATGAAACAACTGACCACGATGAAACAACTGTACATGATGAAACAACTTACCATGATGAAACAATTGTACACGATGAAACAACTGTACATGATGAAACAATTGTACACGATGAAACAAGTTACCATGATGAAACAACTGACTATGATGAAACAACTGTACATGATGAAACAACTGTACATGTTGAAACAATTGTACACGATGAAACAAGTTACCATGATGAAACAACTGACTATGATGAAACAACTGTACATGATGAAACAACTGTACATGATGAAACAACTGTACATGATGAAACAACTGTACATGATGAAACAACTGTACATGATGAAACAACTGTACATGATGAAACAACTGACCATGATGTAACAACTGTACATGATGAAACAACTGTACACGATGAAACACCTGTACATGATGAAACAACTGTACATGATGAAACAATTGTACACGATGAAGTAACTTACCACGATGAAACAACTGACCATGATGAAACAACTGTACATGATGAAACAACAGTACATGATGAAACAACTGACCATGATGAAACAACTGTACACGATGAAACAACTGACCATGATGAAACAACTGTACATGATGAAACAACTGTACATGATGAAACAATTGTACACGATGAAACAAGTTACCATGATGAAACAACTGACTATGATGAAACAACTGTACATGATGAAACAACTGTACATGATGAAAAAACTGACCATGATGAAACAACTGTACATGATGAAACAACTGTACATGATGAAACAACTGTACATGATGAAACAACTGACCACGATGAAACAACTGACCATGATGAAACAACTGTACATGATGAAACAACTGTACATGATGAAACAACTGTACATGATGAAACAACTGTACATGATGAAACAACTGTACATGATGAAACAACTGTACATGATGAAACAACTGACCATGATGAAACAACTGTACAAGATGAAACAAATGACCATGATAAAACAACTGACCAAGATGAAACAACTGACCATGATGAAACAACTGACCACGATGAAACAACTGACCACACCTCCTGAACTTACCATTTCTGTGAAGACTGGATCGTTGTCGTTTTCATCTAAGACAGTCACAACAACACTGGTGGTCGCGGTGTGAGGGTCAAGGCCATGGTCAGTGGCAGAGATAGTCAAACTGTACTCAGAGGTCAACTCTCTGTCCAGCGTTTCACTGGATAAGACACCAGTGTCTGGGTCAATGCTGAATTTGCCATCATTGCCACCTATATAGAAAATTGTGTGATGCTTATGTTATCATAAGTTTACAACATATCCTCTAAACAGCAAGTTATATCACTGTTAAGTTATCATATACTTACACATTGCTCCTAAACAGCAACTTATACCACAGTCAAGGGGAGAAAAAAAACCACACAAAAACTTGGTGACAATTGACAAATTGGATAGAACAAGAGCAAAGGGATTGCAAAGAGATAAATATCCAGACGAATTGGCCATATGTCATAATGGGAACAACAAGATGGACATGATCGAAGAGCCCAGTGACCACACGAGGAACCCTGGCTACCCATGGCTGCTGTAGTGTAGATGAGGATGATGAGGAGACACATGTACTCACTCTCTCTCTCTCACACACACACACACGCATGCCCACACACACACACACACATATATATATGTCTGTCTGTCTGTCTGTCTGTCTGTATGTATGTATGTATGTCCTTTATTTGTTCGCGAACGGCCCATCCGATTGAGATGAAATTTTCTACACGCCTTCCTTTCATTCCAGCGCTGCTAACTGTTATATTTTGTTAGTGTGAAATCGCCCGCTTACTCAGTATTATTTCATTTTTCATTTTTCATTATAATTTCATATATCTCAGGGGACCTAACTCAGTAAAAGTTATTTCAAGGGGCATAACTTTTCTGTATAACTTATAGTCATATTGTGGCATCGTTTTCAAAGATTTATAAACTCTGTGTCCATAGTTATGTACCGGCATATGAGTTATAATAAATAATGATACAATCTGTAAGGCATTTTCAAAGTTTTCATAAAAATAATGCACAATGCATAACATTGTAACTCATCTTTTTTTGCTTAAGAAGTTACTGTAGTCATGCAGGTGATTAGAAAGAGTTTTCATTAAAAATAATGGATGATGTGTTGAAGGACATTCTTTTAAGTTACTTTTTTTGTTGTATGAATTTAATGAGAACTTATATGACTACTTGTATGAATTAAATGAGATGCTCCCCACCAGGGACTGGGCGAAGCCGGACAGGGTCAGGCAGACAGATAGACAGACAGACAGACAGACAGACATTCGGGAACTTATATGACTACTTATATAAATTAAATGAGATGCTTCACACCAGGAGCTGGGCGATGCCGGGCCGGGTCAGACAGACAGACAGACAGACAGACAGACAGATAGTCGGTAACGGGAACGGGAACTTATATAACTACTTATATGAATTAAATGAGATGCTCCCCACCAGGGACTGGGCGAAGCCGGGCAGGGTCAGGCAGACAGATAGACAGACAGATAGACAGACAGATAGACAGTCGGGAACGGGAACTTATATGACTACTTATATGAATTAAATGAGATGCTCCACACCAGGAGCTGGGCAATGCCGGGCCGGGTCAGACAGACAGACAGACAGACAGACAGACAGACAGACAGACAGATTGTCGGTAACGGGAACGAGAACTTATATGACTACTTATATGAATTAAATGAGATGCTCCCCACCGGGGTCTGGGCGAAGCCGGGCAGGGTCAGCTAGTGTACACACACACGCACGCACACACGCACGCGCGCGCGCACACACACGCACACACACACACACACACACACACACACACACACACACACACACACACACACACACACACACACACACACACACACACACACACACACACACACACACACACACACACACACACACACACACTGCAAACATCAGAAATGGAATAAAGACAAAGGAGAAAATTATTGCAGATAAGTCACACACTGAGCGTGTGAGACGTAAGATGGTGCATGATGGTGGAAATGACCACGTGTTCACATGCACCCACTGTGAACGGACATTTACAGCGCAAATTGGCCTTATCAGTCACATTCGCTACCGCCATAGGTAAAAGTTATTATGCCTTTTTAAAGCACAAACTATCGTCTGTCAAGACGGCAAGGTGCCAGTTTAAATGTAATACACACACACACACTCACACATGTACCCAAACATATACATGTGCGCACACACAGATGTGCATGAAGCTGCCGACATGATGACAGAAACATACAGAAGACACAAACTAGGTCTGGCAATGTTACCAGTTATTGAGTAAGAAATCCTGGCATTCTCCCCTAGGTCCCCGTCGTAAGCCACAAGCGTCAGCACGGACGGCTGCCGTCTGTTTTCCGGTATCCTCACCGTGTACTGCTGCGTCTTGAAATCTGGGATGTTGTCGTTTTGGTCTGTGATGGTGATGATGATGTTGCAACTGCCGTAGTGGACAGGTTCGGCTCCATCCTTGACAAACACTGCCAGAAACAGTCATTGACAGGAATGATTGAGCTATAGATGTCAATGGATGAGTGTCTATAGATCATAGCCATGTTAACAGTGTCCATGTTTACAGTGTCCATGTTTACAGTGTCAGTGTTTACAGTGTCCATGTTTACAGTGTCCATGTTTACAGTGTCAGTGTTTACAGTAATGTTTGCAGTGTCCATGTTTGCAATGTCCATGTTTACAGTGACCATTTTTACAGCGTCCATGTTTACTGTGTCAGTGTTTACAGTGTCAATGTTTGCAGTGAACATGTTTGCAGTGTCCATGTTTACAGTGTCCATGTTTGCAGTGTCCATGTTTACAGTGTCCATATTACAGTGTCCATGTTTACAGTGTCAGTGTTTACAGTGTCAGTGTTTACAGTGTCAATGTTTGCAGTGTCCTTGTTTATAGTGTCCATATTACAGTGTCCATGTTTACAGTGTCCATGTTTACAGTGTCCATGTTTACAGTGTAAGTGTTTACAGTGTCCATTTTACAGCGTCCATGTTTACATTGTCCATGTTTGCAGTGTCCATGTTTACAATGTCCATGTTTGCAGTGTCCATGTTTACAGTGTCCATATTACTGTGCCCGTGTTTACAGTGTCCATGTTTACAGTGTCTATGTTTGCAGTGTCCAGGTTTGCAGTGTCCAGGTTTGCAGTGTCCAGGTTTACAGTGTCCATGTTGACAATGTCAGTTTTTACATTGTCCATGTTTACAGTGCCCATGTTTACAGTGTCCATTTTACAGCGTTCATGTTTACATTGTCCATGTTTACAGTGTCCATTTTACTGTGTCCATTTTACAGTGTCCATTTTACAGTGTCCATTTTACAGTGTTCATGTTTATAGTGTCCATGTTTACAGCGTCCATGTTTATAGTGTCCATGTTTACAGTGTCCATGTTTATAGTGTCCATGTTTACAGTGTCCATGTTTACAGTGTCCTCGTTTACAATTTCAATGTTTCAAGTGTCCAGGTTTACAATGTCCATGTTTACTTTGTCCATTTTTACAGTGTCCATGTTTACAGTGTTTATGCTTACATTGTGAATGTTTACAGTGTTCATGCTTACATTGTCCATATTTACAGTGTCCATGTTTACAGTGTCCATGTTTACAGTGTCCTTGTGTAAATTGTCAATGTTTACAATGTCCATGTTTACTGTGTCCATGTTTGCACTGTCCATGATTATAATGTCCATGTTTAAAGTGTCCAATCATTTATGCTCAACCAATCATTTACCCACCTCCAATCATTTATACCCAACCAATTATTCATCCACAACCAATTAATTATGTCCAACCAATCATTTACTGTCAAATAATCATTTATGTCCATCCAATCATTCATCAACAATGAATCATTTATACCCATCCAATCATTCATCCACAACCAATCATTTATGTCCATCCAATCATGCATCCACAATCAATCATTTATACCCATCCAATCATTCATCCACAACCAATCATTTATGTCCATCCAATTATGCATCCACAACCAATCATTTTTATACCCATCCAATCATGCATCCACAACCAATCATTTATGCCCAGCCAATCATTCATCCACAACCAATCATTTACAGCCACCCGATAATTCATAGTTAAACCAGCAGCAACATCATTGCTCTAACACTCGAAGCAATGCTAGGCCAGCTGTAGCTGGAAATCAGCCAGCACTTCTCACATACACCTGTTTGTGAGTCTGGGGATGCCAGTTTCTCTTGTCCATTCTCTGCAGTCATAATATTTTCAGCTGTTCTCTCTCTCTCTCTCTCTCTCTCTCTCTCTCTCTCTCTCTCTCTCTCTCTCTCTCTCTCTCTCTCTCTCTTTCTCTCTCTCTCTCTCTCTCTCTCCACGCTGACATATGAGTGCCTCATTGAACCATAACTAGAACACTGAGAAAATGACTTTACATAATCACATTTCCACGAAGACACAGCAAAAATAAAACAAAATATGCGAAAACCGTACACCATACCAACCGGTGAGATTGTATGTGTCCTTGAACTCCCTGTCCAGTCCAGTGGTTGTGGTAATGACCCCACGGCGGGGATCCACCAGGAACGTGTCGCCGGACACACCAGGCGGGATCAAATATGTCAGCTGACCATTGTGGCCTGGAGGGAATTGGTAAGGTTATGGAAAGTCAGATATTAATCATGAGTGAATCATGAAGTGTATGAATTTAATCTTGAGTGGTTAATAAATTGGAAGAAGTTTATCATCAGAATTTCAGGACTGAAAAGGAATTATTAGAGAGAGAGAGAGAGAGAGAGAGAGAGAGAGAGAGAGAGAGAGAGAGAGAGAGAGAGAGAGAGAGAGGGGGGGGGGGGGAGGGGGGAGAGAGAAAGACAGACAGACAAACAGACAGACAGAGATTGAGTGGGAATGAGATAGTGAAAGAAACAGAGGCAGTATAAAACATAGCGAAACTGAGAAAGGGAAAGTAATAGAGGATGTGAGAGGGAAACGCATACATTATAAACAAAAATAAAGAGAAGGAAAGAATCAATGTGGTCTACAAGTTATTCTACGTACAGCAGTCACCACCGAGCAGACACTGGAAAAATATTTAGACGAGACAACCAGTGAGTCAGACATGTAAATAAGTTACTGTGCCACTAACAGTTGCCAAGTTACGGTGCCACTAACAGATGCCAAGTTACTGTGCCACTAACAGTTGCCAAGTTACTGTGCCACTAACAGTTGCTAAGTTACTGTGCCACTAACAGTTGCTAAGTTACTGTGCCACTAACAGTTGCCAAGTTACTGTGTCACTAACAGTTGCCAAGTTACGGTGCCACTAACAGATGCCTAGTTACTGTGCCACTAACAGTTGCCAAGTTACTGTGCCACTAACAGTTGCCAAGTTACTGTGCCACTAACAGTTGCCAAGTTACTGTGCCACTAACAGTTGCCAAGTTACTGTGCCACTAACAGTTGCCAAGTTACTGTGCCACTAACAGTTGCCAAGTTACTGTGTCACTAACAGTTGCCAAGTTACTGTGCCACTAACAGTTGCCAAGTTACTGTGTCACTAACAGTTGCCAAGTTACGGTGCCACTAACAGATGCCTAGTTACTGTGCCACTAACAGTTGTCAAGTTACTGTGCCACTAACAGTTGCCAAGTTACTGTGCCACTAACAGTTGCCAAGATGCTGTGCCACTAACAGTTGCCAAGTTACTGTGCCACTAACAGTTGTCAAGTTACTGTGCCACTAACAGTTGCCAAGTTACTGTGCCACTAACAGTTGTCAACTTACTGTGCCACTAACAGTTGCCAAGTTACTGTGCCACTAACAGTTGCCAAGTTACTGTGCCACTAACAGTTGCCAAGTTACTGTGCCACTAACAGTTGCCAAGTTACTTTGCCACTAACAGTTGCCAAGTTACTGTGCCACTAACAGTTGACAAGTTACTGTCCCACTAACAGTTGACAAGTTACTGTGCCACTAACAGTTGCCAAGTTACTGTGCCACTAACAGTTGACAAGTTTCTGTGCCACTAACAGTTGCCTAGTTACTGTGCCACTAACAGTTGCCAAGTTTCTGTGCCACTAACATTTGCCAAGTTACTGTGCCACTAACAGTTGCCAAGTAACTGTGCCAATAACAGTTGCCAAGTTACTGTGCCAATAACAGTTGCCAAGTTACTGTGCCAATAACAGTTGCCAAGTTACTGTGCCACTAACAGTTGCCAAGTTACTGTGCCACTAACAGTTGCCAAGTTAGTGTGCCACTAACAGTTGCCAAGTTACTGTGCCACTAACAGTTGCCAAGTTACTGTGTCACTAACAGTTGCCAAGTTACTGTGCCACTAACAGTTGCCAAGTTACTGTGCCACTAACAGTTGCCAGGTTGCTGTGCCACTAACAGTTGCCAAGTTGCTGTGCCACTAACAGTTGCCAAGTTGCTGTGCCACTAACAGTTGCCAAGTTGATGTGCCACTAACAGTTGCCAAGTTACTGTGCCACTAACAGTTGACAAGTTACTGTCCCACTAACAGTTGACAAGTTACTGTGCCACTAACAGTTGCCAAGTTACTGTGCCACTAACAGTTGACAAGTTTCTGTGCCACTAACAGTTGCCAAGTTGCTGTGCCACTAACAGTTGCCAAGTTACTGTGCCACTAACAGTTGCCAAGTAACTGTGCCAATAACAGTTGCCAAGTTACTGTGCCAATAACAGTTGCCAAGTTACTGTGCCACTAACAGTTGCCAGGTTGCTGTGCCACTAACAGTTGCCAAGTTGCTGTGCCACAATCAGTTGCCAAGTTGCTGTGCCACTAACAGTTGCCAAGTTACTGTGCCACTAACAGTTGCCAAGTTACTGTGCCACTAACAGTTGCCAAGTTACTGTGCCACTAACAGTTGCCAAGTTACTGTGCCACTAACAGTTGCCAAGTTACTGTGCCACTAACAGTTGCCAAGTTACTGTGCCACTAACAGTTGCCAAGTTACTGTGCCACTAACAGTTGCCAAGTTACTGTGCCACTAACAGTTGCCAAGTTACTGTGCCACTAACAGTTGCCAAGTTGCTGTGCGACTAACAGTTGCCAAGTTGCTGGGCCACTAACAGTTGCCAAGTTACTGTGCGACTAACAGTTGTCATGTTGCTGTGCCACTAACAGTTGCCAAGTTGCTGTGCGACTAACAGTTGCCATGTTGCTGTGCCACTAACAGTTGCCAAGTTGCTGTGCCACTAACAGTTGCCAATGACTAGAGTTTTACCCACAACTTCTTCTGTGTCATGTCTAATCTACCTCACTTTACAACAATTATTACTTTAACTCTCTGTGTCGCAAACATATTAACCCACAGTATCTCAGACGTTACTTTAACTCTGTCTTGTCTACAGTTATGTTATAAAGCAACTCATGGGGGTACTTTTGCCTTAATTCACCCCAAACAAACGGAATCCCAGGGTATGTCGTCACATCCAGGGGTTCCCTGTTTTGCGCCGTAGCTCGGTGCGCAACTTTATCGGTGTGCAACAGTTGCTCTCGGCGACATCCCCCGCCCCAACTGTAACTGGCAAAATGAAATGCTTGTCAACTCTTGAAACCAGCAGTATGCGAAAAGAATGATGATGATCTGTCTGTACGGGAAACGCGAGGCCTTGCAGCCATGTGAGCCTTGTGTCAGCGGGAGGATGTCCTGCCGACATACATGGTGAATGTCGTCGTCGTCGGCATCTCCCATCTGTCCTGACGCTCAGTCAGCGATAGCACCATGATGACATGATTATGAGAACAGTGTCTAGCAGAATGTCAGATGCCATGATGCTGCTGCAGAAAAGGCAACGCTACTCTGGCTTGTCGTGGACAGCTGCTGCTGCTGCCAGTTTCAGAAAACTCATGATGACACACACACACACACACATACACACACACACACACACGCACACACACACAACTCACACACACACTCACACAGAAACGGTTGCCAAAGCCCAGAGAAACACTGTGGGGCAATTGAAACGCACTGACACGAACTGTACCCGAACACAGAGGAGATCACCGTCAGTGCTAAATATAGCTGGTGACCCTAAATATAGCTGGTGACGTTTGTTTGTAATGAATTAAGGCAAAAGTACCCTAATGGGACCTAACTGTAACAAATACCTGCAACCGAATGTGTTCAGAAAGATGTTGAGGATCAGACAAGTGCGCATCAGTACCTGAGTCAGCGTCTGTGGCCAGGACTCTGATGACATCCGTGTGTGGCCTGCTGTTCTCTGCCACAGTGGCATGATATGTGGGTTGGTCAAACACAGGTGGGTTGTCATTGACGTCTGAGACTGCGATCCGTAACAGCTGGTAGGTGCTTAGTCTGGGTGTGCCCAGATCTTCTGCGCTGATGTTGAGCGTGTAGTGTGTCCGTGATTCGTAGTCCAACCGCTCGCTCACAGCCAGGTAACCTGCCACGTGACACACATATTCACAAGTCACGTGCTCACTAAATGACTGTATTCATTAATTGATTAGTTAACTAATTAACATGTTAATTATTTAAGAAGTAGTTAATTACTTAAATAAACAAGGACGGGTAATTAGTTGTGGTGGCTGTTTACACAAATGATTAGCTGGGGATTATTTTGTGCAAGTCAATATTGAACACCAATCAGGCATTTCAGAAGCGTGCATACGCATACACACATTCACGCTGGCACCCCCCCCCCCCCACACACACACACACACACACTGGTGTATTTATGGATTTTATCAAAATGAAATAATAAACAAGAACAGACGTAATGTGAATGTGATGAAATCTGCATTGACTATGCGGTGGCCTCAGTGTCAGTGTTCACACACCATGAAACTGTCCCTGTCGGCCGTTTCACAGTTGAAATGTTTCAGTTATATACCCATCCTCCATGCTCAAGCATGTTCCCCTAGTGACTCAATGAGTATGTTCAGGACGATATAGATGGGTTGGGTCCGACGACAGTGGTTATTGAGTGACGACACAATCATACAGTGGTCTTACATCATGTCTAAGGACACGAGATCATGTAGTTGCCACTCTATATATACCCCACAGACATCATGATTACCACACCCACATACATGAAACAACCCCGGTGTTCTGCTGCCATCTACAATGATAAAAGTTAGCTGCATGTACATGACATAACACTGCATTCAAGTCCAGATTGTATAGGCCTCCTAAGATTCCCTAGATTCAACAGTGATCTGCGCCTGACTGGCCCGCTCATGATCTCGAACGCTTGGCCAGTCCTGTGGAAACCACACCAAACACCTACAGTTCTCTGTAAATATGGATCATGATAATCTGAGCAGAGAAGGACATGGATACAGGGAGTGACGTGGATACTGAGAGGGACATGGATAAGAGAGGGTCATGACTACAGAGAGGAACATGGATACAGAGATAGATATGGATACAGAGAGGGACATGGATACAGAGAGGGATATGGATACAGAGAGGGACATTGATACAGAGAGGTTTATGGATAAAACGCGGGATATGAATAGAGAGAGGGGCATGGATACAGAGAGGGGCATGAATAGAGAGAGGGGCATGGATAGAGAGAGGGGCATGGATACAGAGAGGGGCATGGATACAGAGAGGGGCATGGATACACAGGGGGAAATGGATACACAGAGGGGCATGGATACACAGAGGGACATTGATACAGACAGGGACAATGTTGACAATTACCACCATCAAGGACCTACCTGTATCAGCTCCAAGATCAAACTTGCCATCCTCATTGCCAGAAACGATGTGGTATCTGACGACGTTGTTACCGCTCCCATCAACGTCAGCATCCGCATCCACCGCCACCACCAGCAGGATCACAGCACCCACATCCTCATCCTCCCCCACAACCACACTGTCGGTGGACCGGAACTCTGGCGCGTTGTCGTTGACGTCCGTCAGGTAGATAATGGCGGTGACCTTGGAGTGTTGCACATGGCCTGGAATAGGGCACGAGTCTTCTGCTTTCACAATCACTGATATCTGATCTGTCTGAGGATATAGAATCATATACATCTGGTCTGTCTGAGGATATACAATCATGTACATCTGGTCTGTCTGAGGGTATACAATCATATACATCTGGTCTGTCTGAGGATATACAATCATATACATCTGGTCTGTCTGAGGGTATACAATCAGAGATATCTGGTCTGTCTGAGGATATACAATCATAGATATCTGATCTGTCTGAGGATATAGAATCATATACATCTGGTCTGTCTGAGGATATACAATCATATACATCTGGTCTGTCTGAGGATATACAATGATAGATATCTGGTCTGTCTGAGGATATACAATCATGTACATCTGGTCTGTCTGAGGGTATACAATGATAGATATCTGATCTGTCTGAGGATATACAATCATATACATCTGGTCTGTCTGAGGATATACAATCATATACATCTGGTCTGTCTGAGGATATACAATGATAGATATCTGGTCTGTCTGAGGATATACAATCATATACATCTGGTTTGTCTGAGGATATACAATCATATATATCTGGTCTGTCTGAGGATATACAATCATATACATCTGGTCTGTCTGAGGATAATAAATCATATATATCTGGTTTGTCTGAGGATATATAATAAGAAAGCCACATATTCATCGCAGGAGCAGACACATGATTGTATCCATGACAACCGATTACAACTAAAACAACCAATGAAGACATTTGATAAGGTTCGACTACAACTAAATCAACCAATGGAGATCTCTGATAAAGTTTTTAACTGCAAGTAACACAACCAATGGAGACCTTTGATAGCGTTTGACTACAACTAAAACAACCAATGGAGATCTTTGATAAGGTTCGATTACAACTAAAGCAGCCAAAGGAGACATGAGATAAGGTTTGACTACAACTAAAACAACCAATGGAGTCCCCTGACAAGTACTCACCACCTCGAAGTCTAATCTTCCTGAAACAAAGAGCTCTCCGGTTTGAACATCTATGTCCATATAAGGTTCATCATTTTCTTCCTCTCCACAGCAGTACTCCAGGTGGTAGTGAACTGTGCCGTTCAGCCCAGAATCTAGGTCAGTGGCCGCAAACTTGTGGATCACATGACCTAATGATGTGTTCTCTGCAATGTTCCTGATGACTACAGGATCCTGCTCAAAGACTGGTGGGTTATCGTTGATGTCAATTATCTGCGTGACACATACAATAGAACAATTATCTGTGTGACAGACCAATAGAACAATTATCTGTGTGGCAGACACAATTGAACAGTGTTGTGTGTGCGTACGTGCGTGCGTGCATGCGTGTGTTTGTGTGTGTGTGTGTGTGTCAGAGACAATACAACAATTATATGTGTGACACACACACAATAGAACTATTATCTGTGCGTCAGAGACAATATAACAATCATCTGTGTGTCAGAGACTATAGAACAATTATCTTTCTGACAGAGACAATAGAACAGTTAAAGATGTGTCAGATACAATGGGAGAGTTTTCCGTGTGCCAGGGACAAGAGAAAAAAAAATATCTGTGTGACATAGACAACAGAATCATTATCTGTGTGTCAGAGACAATAGAACAATTATCCAGTCAGGGCTAATAGAACTGTTGTCCAGTATATAATACAATAGAACAATTGTCCATGATGTAGAGAATGTAATACAATAGAACAATTGTCCACGATGTAGAGAATGTAATACAATAGAACAATTGTCCATGATGTAGAGAATGTAAGACAATAGAACAATTGTCCATGATGTAGAGAATGTAATACAATAGAACAATTGTCCATGATGTAGAGAATGTAATACAATAGAACAATTGTCCATGATGTAGAGAATGTAATACAATAGAACAATTGTCCATGATGTAGAGAATGTAATACAATAGAACAATTGTCCATGATGTAGAGAATGTAAGACAATAGAACAATTGTCCATAATGTACAGATTGTAAGACAATAGAACAATTACCTAGTCAGGGCTAATAGAACGGTTGTCCAGTATGTAATACAATAGAACAATTGTCCATGATGTAGAGAATGTAATACAATAGAACAATTGTCCATAATGTACAGATTGTAAGACAATAGAACAATTACCCAGTCAGGGCTAATAGAACGGTTGTCCAGTATGTAATACAATAGAACAATTGTCCATGATGTAGAGAATGTAATACAATAGAACAATTGTCCATGATGTAGCGAATGTAAGACAATTGAACAATTGTCAAAGATGTCCAGAATGTAAGACAACAGAACAACCATTTTAATATCTCCAAAATGAAAATAAGTTATTAGTTGTATAATTATTTTAAATTTTAATTGTTATATTTACAAAGATGTAAAATAATGAATAATTTAACCTCTTTACCATCAATATCATCATCATGATTCCTTAGAACAAAAGAAATACGCAAAGATGGTGCTGCTAAAGTGTCGGCACGTCAGTCGGGACAAAATCATTTCTTCACACCAAGACGGAAAAAATGAAACTCATTAGTCGTGAACTTTGTCTTCTATTCTCTGTTTGCAACCATCATTCTCAGATATTCACCATCTTCCTGTATTGTGTTATTAAAAGAAGATTTATTGTGCAGACGTATAGAACAAAAACATGACACTTTAGCGTGTTACCCCCAATAGAAGGAAAGAAATTAGCTATGTTGCAACTAAACCAATATTATTGTTTGAGCAAATTATGTGGCTTACGTTGATGGACACTTTAATATATTCATTTCCTGACTGCGAGTAACTGCTGTGCACGGCCAAGACGCTGAGGGTATGCGCCGAGCACTTCTCGTAGTCCAACTGTCCAGTTGTTGTAACAACACCGGAGTCTTGACCGATGGTGAATGAGCTGAACACATTACCCCCAATCAGGTAGAACGTGACATCGCTGTCTTCTACAGAGCCATGCAGTGTGGCCTTGACCTGGCCAACAACGGTCCCTCTGCTGATGTTCTCTACACAATCGAACCTGAACTGCTGGCTGTGCTGCAGTGTGGCCTGGTCACTGGTGTCCAGCACGGAGATGGTCAGTGGTAGCGACGTCTGCTGGGGTACTTCACCGTGGTCCCTGGCCACAACAGTCAGCTGGTAGACTGACTGGCCCTCGTGATCCAACACTTCCCTAGTTGTGACCTGACCTGTCCTGGGATGGATCCGGAAGCTGGCCAGAGCTGTAGTCTCGCTCAGATCTGTGAAGGAAAAGTCATACATTACATATTTCATGTAGGGGTATCATGGTGGGAGCACAAGCACTCAGTGTAGGATAACCATTGTAGTATTTCATGAAGGGCTATCATGGAGCAGTCAACACTCAGTGTAAGCTAACTATCACAGTATTTCATGTATCGGTAACATATTGGAGAAATCAACCCACAATGTAAGCTAACTATCATAGTATTTCATGTATCGGTATCATGTTGGAGAAATCAACCCACAATGTAAGCTAATTATCATAGTATTTCATGTATCGGTATCATGTTGGAGAAATCAACCCAAAATGTAAGCTAACTATCATAGTATTTCATGTATCGGTATCATGGTGGAGAAATCAACCCACAATGTAAGCTAACTATCATAGTATTTCATGTAACGGTATCATGTTGGAGAAATCAACCCACAATGTAAGCTAACTATCATAGTATTTCATGTAAGGGTATCACGGTGGCAGCACCAACACTAACTCTAGAATAACCATTGTAGTATTTCATGTAGGGGTATTATTCGTATAATAGCAAAATCAGAAGCTGAATTACAAGACCACATGAAAAGTCTAAACGAAATGTGTAGGGAACATAACATGAAAATTAGCACAAGTAATACAGAGGTATTGACTATAACTAAAGAAGAAAAAACAACAACAATTCACCTAAACGAACATTCCTTGAAACAAGTAAAGAGTTTCAAGTACGTAGGAAGTATAATATCATCAAATGGAAGATCTGAAGACGAGATCGAAAATAGATGCAATAAGGCAAACCAACTCATTGGACAAATGGCACCAATACTAAAGAACAAACATGTATCAATAACTACTAAGAAAGCACTTTACAACACAATCTTCCTACCAACTCTATGTTACCAATGCCAAACCTGGACAATGACAGAAAAAGAGAAAAGAAAAATCACAACAACAGAAATTAGATTCCTGAGAAGAATACTCAACGTATCAAGAAGAGATAAGATCAGAAATGACGAAATCAGGACTAAAGTTGGGGTTATAGCAGCACTAGATTTTATTAGAAAGCAGCAAGTCAAATGGTTTGGCCATGCAAGTAGGTTACCATTCAACTGCATACCACAACAAGCAATGATATACAGACCATAGGGAAACAGAGGAAGAGGTCGACCATGTAAACGTTGGACGGAGGGAATAGCAGAGTCCATGGGAATATCGATACATGAAGCCCATAATCGGGCACTCTCACGAAGTTTATACTTCACCTCGACACAGCAAGGTACAAGAGGAACATGACGAGATGAGATGAGATGAGTATTATTGGTGGCAGCACCAACACTAACTGTAGAATAACCATTGTAGTATGTCATGTAGGGGTACCATGGTGGGAGGACCCACACTAACTGTAGAATAACCATTGTAGTATGTCATGTAGGGGTACCATGGTGGGAGGACCCACACTAACTGTAGAATAACCATTGTAGTATGTCATGTAGGGGTACCATGGTGGGAGGACCCACACTAACAGTAGAATAACCATTGTAGTATGTCATGTAGGGGTACCATGGTGGGAGGACCCACACTAACTGTAGAATAACCATTGTAGTATGTCATGTAGGGGTACCATGGTGGGAGGACCCACACTAACTGTAGAATAACCATTGTAGTATGTCATGTAGGGGTACCATGGTGGGAGGACCCACACTAACTGTAGAATAACCATTGTAGTATGTCATGTAGCGGTACCATGGTGGGAGGACCCACACTAACTGTAGAATAACCACTGTAGTATGTCATGTAGGGGTACCATGGTGGGAGGACCCACACTAACTTTAGAATAACCATTGTAGTATGTCATGTAGCGGTACCATGGTGGGAGGACCCACACTAACTGTAGAATAACCACTGTAGTATGTCATGTAGGGGTACCATGGTGGGAGGACCCACACTAACTGTAGAATAACCACTGTAGTATGTCATGTAGGGGTACCATGGTGGGAGGACCCACACTAACTGTAGAATAACCATTGTAGTATGTCATGCAGGGGTACCATGGTGGGAGGACCCACACTAACTGTAGAATAACCATTGTAGTATTTCATGTAGGGGTACCATGTTGAAGAAATGAACACTTAGTATAAGCTAATTATCATAGTATTTCATGTCGGTGTATCATGATGGAAGCATCAACAGTCAATGTAAGCTAACTATCATAGTATTTTATGTAGGGGTATTATATTGAAGAAATCAACACTCAGTGTAAGCTAACTATCATATTATTTTATGTAGGTATACCATGATACCTTTCGTTCAGAAAGCAATGGCAAACTACTGAACGTAACACTTGCCTGGTACATCAACAGCAGCTGAAAAATGCTGGTGTTGACTGCAACGTCCCGTAAGGGATATGCAACAACAACAAAATACCATGATAGAAGTATTAACACTCAGTTCCTGTATACTGCATTTTAAATAGTATTTCAAAGTGAGTGGTGAAGGCTTTGTCGATTAAAGTCAGTAGTTGAGATTTTGTGGGTTCATGGGTTGGTAGTTGAAGGTTGGCCACTTAGTGTTTGCATGTTGTACATTTAACAGAGGGAATCTTGTTAGTTTTTAGTAAACAGTGACAGATGTTAGTCCATGCATTTCTTCATCCTTCTCGCGTAACTGACCTAAAATAATGGTTACATCAAAACCAAATAGTTACATTTCTGTACGTTGTCAAGTTTTGATCATAAATATTTATTTTTTTAAAACTATTTTTACCTCTTGTACATCAAACAATCAAATCATTTCGAGATTAAGTCAATTTAATTTTGTTTTACCTTGAAAGCTACAATACACTTCTAACGTTTAAAACACAAATTGAATATACCTAATCACCACATTACAACGCATAGATGATAGTATTAGTATAAACAAGGAACTACGTATGTGGGAAATGAAATGACACATATATCCACGGAGAAATGAGACAATTACAGCGAAATGGCAATTTTAAGGATGCATCACGTCAGGGAAACCTACAATCGTGATTCAGTTTGAATACGAGGATTATAGGAGTTGGGTACTCGGTGGGTGTTTGATCGTCGAGCCATTGAAGGCGAGGTACCCGACTGATTAAATGGCACTTATGAAAAGCTATGAAAGCAAGTAACAACCAGGTTTGTTGACTGATATCGTTAACACACGACAGAGTGAACAGATATTTAACAAGCTAGTTGATTGAAAACTATAAATAAAGTATATATTATACCAAGAACTAACCAGCTGATTAAATGACAATTATAAACAGCTAATACAGTACAAAAAAAGAACTAACAAGCTGGTTGACTGACAACTACAAACGAATGATAGATTAGACCAAGAACTAATCAGCTGATTAACTGACAACTATAAACATATAATACAGCGAACAAAGAACTAACAAACGTGTGTTCACCTTGATCAAAGAAATAGCTGATGCAGGCATTGTCTCCCTCGTCTCGGTCTACTGCCTCAAGCAAGACAACTTCTGTTCCCTTGGCTCTGTTCTCAGAAACATGAATGGATTGTGGCCCGTGCCTGTGAAACTTGGGCCGGTTGTCATTATCATCTGCAACAATGACCCTGACCCTGGTCACAGCTGCTCTGGGACTGTCCCCCCTGTCTGAGGCATACACCGTGATAACATGCTCTGCTACTAATTCCCTGTCCAAGGAGATTTGGGTTCGAATCTCCCCATTTTGTGCATTGATAGCAAAATATGTTTGAGGCCCGGAGAAGAAGAAGTGGATCTGCCCATTCTGCCCTGTGTCCAGATCATCAGCATCAACTTGACCAACCAAAGTTCCAGATTGCAGGTTTTCTCTGACTTGGAATCTGTACTCGTCTCTAGAAAACACCGGCCCGTTATCATTGACGTCTGTGACAATGACTCTGATCTGCGCTGTTGCTGACAGCTGGACTGGACTGCCGTGGTCAGACACGCCAACACTGACCTCGTAGATATCCTTTAGCTCTCTGTCCAGCACTCTCTGAGTCCACACAGTGCCATCGACGGCCGAGATCCCAAACACAGAATCATAGTGACCTTTCTTGATGTAGTACGACAGCCTCTTGTTGTGCCCGCTGTCGCGGTCACTGGCTATCACCATGCCGACCGGGTGTCCGGCCGGGACATTCTCCTGTAGGTAGAACTCGTAGATCGCCCTGTCAAATATGGGCGTGTTGTCATTGACATCCTTCACCTTCACTCTCAAGGTCATGTTGGAGCTGAGCCTGACCGGACTGCCCAAATCTTCAGCAACGACTGTCAACAGATGCTCCGGCTGCTGCTCGAAGTCAAGCCCCTGGACCAGGCTGATCTCGCCTGTGTGTTCGTTGATGGTGAACGTGTTGTTCAGGTTGTTGTAGAGGTGGTATCTGACACTTCCGTTGCTCCCCACGTCAAGGTCAGTGGCGCGAGCGATGTAGAGGGCGGTGCCGGTGACCTGGTCCTCCCAGACGTCCAGCTCCAGCATGGTGGTGGCCGAGAAGTGCGGCTCATTGTCGTTGACGTCCAAGATGGTCACGTTCACCTGGTCGCCGGACACAACATGCAGTGTTGAAATCAACAATAGAAACACAGGTTCAAGTTTATAGAGCGTTATATACAGATAGACATATACAGACCGACAAACAGACATACAGAGACAGACCGAGAGACAGACACAGACAGACAGAGAAAGACCGACAGGCAGGCAGGCAGGCAGGCAGACAGACAGAAGGACGGACGAACGAACGGACAGACAGACAGACAGACAGACAGACAGATATTGGTATTTCAAGCGTATGTAGTTTTACTGATTGTGCATTTGTGTGGCTCTGTGTGTATATGCTTGTATGTGCGTGCGTGCTTGCATGCGTGCGTGCGTATATGTGTGTGTGTGTGTGTGAAAGTGAGAGAGAGAGAGAGAGAGAGAGAGAGAGAGAGAGAGAGAGAGAGAGAGGGCACAGACGTACTGTACATAGGAGATCGAATGAGAAGGAGAACGAAGATCACACATGGTTATCGGTTTGGCACGTGATAATGATAATTTGTTGGCCGGGAAACAGGTCTGGCAATAAATGATTAGACTAGTCGAGGAGTGCCCTGTAGTGGACCTGTCAACACCTGGGCTTCTATGGGTGAGGTACATGTGACTTTACTGTGTTGTGGCATAGACAGGTGGGAAGTCAGCCAGAGCTTCTGTAGATGTGTATGTGTGTGTGGTGTGTGTGTGTGTGTGTGTGTGTGTGTGTCACTTACCTGAGCCGTGGCATAGACAGGTGGGGAGTCAGTCAGAGCTTCTGTGGGTGAGTGTAACTATACTTGAGCCGTGGCATAGACAGATGGGGAGTCAGCCTGAGCTTCTGTTGGTGTGTGTGTGTGTGTGTGTGTGTGACTTACCTGAGCCGTGGCATAGACAGGTGGGAAGCCAGCCTGAGCCTGCACACTGATCAGCACAAACGGGTGCTGCTCTCTGTCCAGCCGTGACCTTGTGTAGATGGCTCCCGTCCAGCTGTCGATGCTGAACCAGTCAGCTGTCTGAAACAAACTGGAGTAGACCAGATCTGCAAACGATACAGACAGACAGGGTGAGCATTGGTTGTCTGTGAACGATAGAGACAGACAAGTTAAGAGCAAAAAATCCAGACAGACAGGGTGAGCATTGGTTGTCTGTGAACGATAGAGACTGACAGGGTGAGCATTGGATGTCTGTGAACGATAGAGACTGACAGGGTGAGCATTGGATGTCTGTGAACGATAGAGACTGACAGGGTGAGCATTGGTTGTCTGTGAACGATAGAGACTGACAGGGTGGGCATTGGTTGTCTGTGAACGATAGAGACTGACAGGGTGAGCATTGGATGTCTGTGAACGATAGAGACAGACAGGGTGAGCATTGGTTGTCTGTGAACGATAGAGACTGACAGGGTGAGTATTGGATGTCTGTGAACGATAGAGATAGACAGGGTGAGCATTGGTTGTCTGTGAACGATAGAGACTGACAGGGTGAGCATTGGATGTCTGTGAACGATAGAGACATACAGGGTGTGAATTGGTTGTCTGTGAACAATACAGACAGACATGATGAGTATTGGTTTTAAGTGAACGATAGAGACAGACAGGGTGAGCGTTGGTTGTCTGTGAACGATACAGACAGGGTGAGCATTGGTTGTCTGTGAACGATACAGACAGACAGGGTGAGCATTGGTTGTCTGTGAACGATACAGACAGACAGGGTGAGCATTGGTTGTCTGTGAACGATACAGACAGTCAGTGTGAGCATTAGTTGGCTGTGAATGATACAGACAGATAGGGTGAGCATTGGTTGTCTGTGAACGATACAGACAGACAGGGTGAGCATTGGTTGTCTGTGAACGATATAGACAGACAAGGTGAGCATTGGTTGTCTGTGAACGATACAGACATGCATGGTAGCCTTGGTTGTCTGTGAACGATACAGACAGACAGGGTGAGCATTGGTTGTCTGTGAACGGTACAGAAAGACAGGGTGAGCATTGGTTTTCTGTGAACAATACAGACAGACAGGGTGAACATTGGTTTTCTGTGAACGATACAGACAGCGTGAGCCTTGGTTGTCTATGGACAAGCGATACAGACAGACAGGGTGAGCATTGGTTTTCTGTGAACGATACAGACAGGGTGAGCCTTGGTTGTCTATGGAAAAGCGATACAGACAGACAGGGTGAGCATTGGTTGTCTGTGAACGATACAGACAGACAGGGTGAGCATTGGTTGTCTGTGAACGATATAGACAGACAAGGTGAGCATTGGTTGTCTGTGAACGATACAGACAGTCAGTGTGAGCATTAGTTGGCTGTGAATGATACAGACAGATAGGGTGAGCATTGGTTGTCTGTGAACGATACAGACAGACAGGGTGAGCATTGGTTGTCTGTGAACGATATAGACAGACAAGGTGAGCATTGGTTGTCTGTGAACGATACAGACATGCATGGTAGCCTTGGTTGTCTGTGAACGATACAGACAGACAGGGTGAGCATTGGTTGTCTGTGAACGGTACAGAAAGACAGGGTGAGCATTGGTTTTCTGTGAACAATACAGACAGACAGGGTGAACATTGGTTTTCTGTGAACGATACAGACAGCGTGAGCCTTGGTTGTCTATGGACAAGCGATACAGACAGACAGGGTGAGCATTGGTTTTCTGTGAACGATACAGACAGGGTGAGCCTTGGTTGTCTATGGAAAAGCGATACAGACAGACAGGGTGAGCATTGGTTGTCTGTGAACGATACAGACAGCGTGAGCCTTGGTTGTCTGTGAACGATACAGATAGGGTTAGCATTGATTGTCTGTGAACGATTCAGATAGACAGGGTGAGCATTGGTTGTCTGTGAACTGGATTTTCTACCTCCACTTTTATAGCGTGAGAAACATGATTACACGTATCAGTTATATAACTGTTAGTTTTATGATATCAGTTACATAACTATTAGATTAAGATATCAATTATATAACTATTTATTTTATGATATCAGTTACATGACTATTAGTTTAAGATATCAATTATATAACTATTTGTTTAAGAAAATCAGTTATATGACTACTAGAGTAAGGTATCAGTTGTATAGTATTAGTTTAAATATAACAGCTATATAACTATTAGTTAAAGGATATTAGTTAAGTAATAATTTAATTGTATCAATTATTTGATCATTCATTTAAGGTATCATTTATATAACAAAAAGTTTAAGGATATCAGTTATATAACTCTTAGTTTAATTATATTCGTTATAAACTCCTAGTTTATGGAAATGTTATACACTCCTAGTTTAATGATATGTTTAAGAATAACACTGATATATATATGTTTTTAATCTGTCCACGTTTGTTGTAGCTTGAACTGCATGTTCGGAACCATAGTGGTCGGTCTGTCGCTTGGAATTGTCTGGATTACCTTTTTCGGTTCACGAGTGCATTTTTATCGGAGACTCATGGGGCTTTCGCTGGAGCTACGGTGTTCGTGCTTTGAGCGAAGCTTTCAGCGGGCCGTCCTGCCGAAAGGGATCGATCCATATTGAATAAATCCCGGGGCAATGAAGCCTAACTAGCTAACTATATAAACTAACTAACTAACTAACTAACTAACTAACTAACTAACTAACTAACTAACTAGCCAACCAACCAACCAACCAACCAACCAACCAACCAACCAACCAACTAACTAACTAACTAACTAATTAATTAATTAACTAATATATCTCATAGGTCTTAGATAAAGGAAATCAGCATTATAACTCCCACTTTATGTTGTGTGAATAACCTCTGGTGATGTTTGAATGACCAGATACACATTCTGTAGATATTCCCAAGTTGTGGGTTGATGTGCGTGACAGACCTGCCTAACGATGATGATACTCTGTCTCTCTGTCTCTGTCTGTCTGTCTGTCTGTCTGTCTCTCTCTCTCTCTCTCTCTCTCTCTCTCTCTCTCTCTGTGTGTGTGTGTTTGTGTGTGTGTGTGTGTGTGTGTGTGTGTGTACACGAGTTGTTGGCCAGGCATCGATGTACACGTGTTCATGCAGCGAGGCGATGTCGTCACTTCCGATGACAGGGCCGAATTCCCGGTGTGGTCATTATAAGTTTCAATGTTTACATGTATAGTGCATCACCTTATGTCGTCTTCTTGCCTCCACGTCTGTGAGTGTTAAAACGAGGGGAAGTCAATAAGTAAGTCACAAATGGCCGTTGAAAAAATAACTAAATATGATAACAACTTCAAACCAGTTTATGTTTATACATACATTGTCCCTCTATTTCTCAACAAAATTTCCACCAACATTGATGCACTTATCCCATCGTTTTATCATTCCTCACAAACGGACTGCATGGAACTGCGTGCTCTGTTTTCTAAACCACGTTTTCACTTCACATTCAAGTTAGGCGTCATTCGCGAAATGTCTCCCGCCAAGGTGGGGTTTCAGTGGACCAAAAAGGTGGAAATCGCTTGGGGCTAAGTCGGGGCTGTAAGGTGGATGTTCCAGAATTCCCACCTTAGTTGATTAATTGTCTCCTGAGTTAATTGAGCCGTATATGGTCTGGCGCTGTAATGAAGAAGCAACACTCCTCTAGTCAGCAGTCCTGGACGTTTTCTTCGACTTGCACCGTGAAGAATCGATAGAACTTCACAGTACGATTCAGAATTCACATTGTCACCTTTCTTCTTGAAATTGGTTAAAAGCATTCCTTGACAATCCCAGAACACTGTTAGCATAACCTTCCCTGCTTATGGCGTAACCTTGAATTTTTTGACACAAGGCGAAGAAGGATGTTTTCTACCCAGCTATGCACCGCTTTACGGGACAAACATTTGTCAGCATAAACAGGGCGCATTTCCTTATGAATGTCCTTTGCAGTCCGTTTGCCCACAAAAAAAAAAAGAAAAAAATACGCACAACGACACGTTGCTCTTTGTTTCACATTCCGTAAGCACAGTTACCATTTTGTTTATGCGTTATGCATGCGCATGAGACACCTAGCGCCACCTGACGAACGGGAATATAAAGTTCGATGTTGCTGTCACCTAATGACACCTGCAGGAAACACCAGCTACATTTACATGCCATCCCACAGAACTGTGTGACTTACTTATTGACCCGCCCTCGTACATATCCATGAATTTATTTACCATGCCATTACAGTGACAAAATGGTTCCCCAACAATTAACACATCGGTATTTGTACACATCAACGTGTACACATGGCTAAATGCACACACAGGCACTCAAATACGTCTTACCCATATCCGTTCCCGAGTCGTTCAGATGGGCTCTCACTTGTCCCACTATATGACCCAAGTCGGCGTCCTCACTGACTGAGAGGTTGAACATTGGTGGGTCAAAGACCGGCGGCTGCACGGCTCCTGAGATGACACTGATGGTGACAACAGCTGGGTCTAGGGACGTCATTCCCCCGCCATCCATCGCCTGCACTCTCAGACTGTACACGCCCTCGGATTCCGGCAGGGGCGCGGTCAGAGACACGGCACCTGGGGATATATGGCAGTGGCGGGTCTCACTGTGGGCACACAGGCTCAAGGGGGCGGAGGTGCATGCAATATGTGTGGTGTTTTAGAGAAAATGTGTGGTGTTTTAGAGAAAATATGTGGTATTTTAGAGAACATGTGTGGTGTTTTGGGGGATAATATGTGGTGTTTTAGAGAAAATGTGTGGTGTTTTAGAGAAAATATGTGGTATTTTAGAGAAAAATGTGTGGTGTTTTAGAGAACATGTGTATTTACCTCTCCATTATGCTGTTTCTCACATCTGGCCACTTTCTCCCTTTTTATCTATCTACCTCTCCATTATGCCGTTTCTCATATCTGTTCCCTTTCCCCTCTTTATCTATCTACCTCTCCATTGTGCCTTTTTTAATATCTGATCCCTTTCCCAAATTTATCTATCTACCTCGCAATTATGCTGTTTCTCATACATGTCCCCTGTCTCCCTCTGTATCTATCGTCCTCTCCATTATGTTTTTTCTGCCAGCTAGAGCGCTCTTATTCTATCAGCCACGCCGACCGCTGAGTGACAACTATTATATGTACATACTCCGCTAGGGGCTGATTGTGACAGAAGGAAGCCACTAGCGTAGGCAAGTTGGGAAGTGAGAAGATAGAACAGTGGTTCTCAACCGGTGGGGAATTCCCCCCAGGGGGGAATTTTAGGGTTTCCAGGGGGGGGGGGGGAATGAAGACCATTTCAACATTTCAAGATCGCGTTAATAAAAGAACCAATTACTAGATATTGTTTTTCCCTTCATCCTTTACAGTTATGTACGTCTCATCTTTCTAAAATTCATTTTATAAAGTAAGTAGACCCACAAATCATGTTTTATGTGGATGTCTAGACTTGTTTTAGTATATGCTTATAAATTTACCTTCCATTTTTACGTATACTGTGTAGGGGTGGGGGGATTTTAGATAGGAAATATGAAGGGGGGGGGGGGGATGACGTTCTGAACATACGGTAAAAGGGCCAAATTTTTGATAGGAAGGGTGGGAATGACGTTCTGAAAATATGGTGAAGGGGGGCACGGGCCAAAAAAGGTTGAGAACCACTGAGATAGAAGGAAAGGAGAGAAATGGAAGTCACTGTTTACTCGTGAAGAACTTGACAGACAGCACACAGCTATATTTACAAGCGCAGTATACAGCGCCTCTCTTGTGTCTACGCCCCTGTAAGAATACACAGAAGTCAAAAGATACCTGAGGTCAGAATGGCCGAATAAATAAGAGCACTCAATCTTAAACTTCCGACGTGCTAGTGGGGGGGGGGGGAAGTACCTCAGAAGTCGGAGTGGGATCTCGTGAGGGCGAAATAGGTAAAGCTAATGCACAAGCAAAATCAATCCCGCTCACTCCTCAGTAGTGGCAACTACTAGGGGTAGTAGCATTCTGTGGACTACACTTGATTCCAAAACAAGCAAACAGCCAACAAAGATATGTTACCTGTACTTGAGTCGATGTGGAAGTACTCAACAAGTTATGTTACCTGTACTTGAGTCGATGTGGAAGTACTCAACAAGTTATGTTACCTGTACTTAAGTCAATGTGGAAGTACTTAACAAGGATATGTTACCTGTACTTGAGTCGATGTGGATGTACTCAACAAGGATATGTTACCTGTACTTGAGTCGATGTGGAAGTACTCAACAAAGATATGTTACCTGTACTAGAGTCAATGTGGATGTACTCAACAAGGATATGTTACCTGTACTTGAGTCGATGTGGATGTACTCAACAAGGATATGTTACCTGTACTTGAGTCGATGTGGATGTACTCAACAAAGATATGTTACTTGTACTTCAGTCGATGTGGAAGTACTCAACAAGTTATGTTACCTGTACTTGAGTCAATGTGGAAGTACTCAACAAAGATATGTTACCTGTACTTGAGTCGATGTGGATGTACTCAACAAGGATATGTTACCTGTACTTGAGTCGATGTGGATGTACTCAACAAAGATATGTTACCTGTACTTGAGTCGATGTGGATGTACTCAACAAGGATATGTTACCTGTACTTAAGTCAATGTGGAAGTACTCAACAAGGATATGTTACCTGTACTTGAGTCGATGTGGATGTACTCAACAAGGATATGTTACCTGTACTTGAGTCGATGTGGAAGTACTCAACAAAGATATGTTACCTGTACTAGAGTCAATGTGGATGTACTCAACAAGGATATGTTACCTGTACTTGAGTCGATGTGGATGTACTCAACAAGGATATGTTACCTGTACTTGAGTCGATGTGGATGTACTCAACAAAGATATGTTACTTGTACTTCAGTCGATGTGGAAGTACTCAACAAGTTATGTTACCTGTACTTGAGTCAATGTGGAAGTACTCAACAAAGATATGTTACCTGTACTTGAGTCGATGTGGATGTACTCAACAAGGATATGTTACCTGTACTTGAGTCGATGTGGATGTACTCAACAAAGATATGTTACCTGTACTTGAGTCGATGTGGAAGTACTCAACAAAGATATGTTACCTGTACTAGAGTCAATGTGGAAGTACTCCTTGTCGTTGCCGTCAGTGATCTTGTAGGACACGGTTCCAAACCTGCCACTGTCTCTGTCCCTGGCCTGGACACTCACCAGCCGGCCAGGGCCCACGCCTGACAGCACGTTGATGGGGTAGTCTCGGGGTTCGAATCTCGGGTGGTTATCGTTGACGTCAGTGATCTCTATCTGCACCACCGCCTGAGAGGACAGGCCCCCTGTGGACAGATGCGGACAGTCAGGACATAGATGAGGACAGTAAGGACATAGATGAGGACAGTCAGGACATAGATGCGGACAGTCAGGACATAGACCCACTGGAGACAGACGAGGACAGTCAGGACATAGACCCACTGGAGACAGACGAGGACAGTCAGGACATACATGAGTACAGTCAGGACACAGACCCACTAGGGATAGATGAGGACAGTTATGACATAGGTGAGGACAGTCAAGAAATAGATGAGGACATTCAGGACATAGACCTACTGGGAACAGACGAAGACAGTTAGGGCACAGACCCGCTGGGGACAGATGAAGACAGATAGGGCACAGACCCGCTGGGGACAGATGAAGACAATAATGACATAGATGAGGACAGTCAGGACATAAATTAGGACAATCAGGACATAGATGAGAACAGTCAGGACATAGATGAGAACAGTCATGACATAGAAGAGGACGTTCAGGACATAGATGAGGACAGTCAGGACACAGATGAGGACAGCCAGAACACAGATTAGGACAGCTATAACACAGATGAGAACAACCAGGACATAGACCTAGTCGGCACGGATACAGATAACAAATAGATAACATCTCCCAGTCACACACAAGAACAAAATAGCGTGACTTGAAATTCTAGCAGACAAAAATTTATATTGAGAAAGTGGGTGAACACAAGAGAGTGGAAGTACAGGAGAGAGTGGGGGATACAAGAGGGAGAGAGAGAGAGAGAGAGAGAGAGAGAGAGTAGTGGATCAAGAGAGAGTGGGGGATACAAGAGAGAGAGAGAGAGAGACAGAGAGAGAGAGAGCGAGAGAGAATAGTGGATCAAGAGAGAGTGGAGGATACACGAGAGATAAATAAGAAAATAACTGGACAGATAACCCCTTAAGCTTGAGGACAGGAAAAGGTCAGGATCAATTGTGGCAACTTCGGATGTGGAGACGGCGCATATTATATCTGCTAACATTGTGCCCTGGAGACTTCTGCAATTTGCGCAATGCACGAGAAACAAGCGCGCGTGAGCAGGAATGATTGATCTGGCATGCATCAACTTCTCATAGGTGGCCGTGTGAAGCTCACCTTTCACATAAAATTCTTGTGATTGTTTCATCTTGAACTCGCTGCACACTTAGGCACTCAGTCTATCTTCTCCAGGACGTCAGCACACGGGTAATTGCACCATATATCTGTTGTGGTGCACATATCGTATCAACATATATTTGTTTTAGGTCTCATTATCATCATCATGTGCCACGCTGGCAGGCGTGGGCAGTCATTGTTGGTCATCTTACGCGATCACAAGAATCTTGGATCAAAAATGTTTGTGTTTCGATTATGACAAGAAGCCAAGCCATCCAGACATCTATCTCACTGTCTTTCCCATGCTCTTTCTTCATCGCGTTTAACGGTGATCTAGGATTGCAGCAAATCAACAGGCATTTGCCTGCTGTAGAATCACACACACTGATAGTAGCAAACAATATGTGTTGAGGAACACAGAACACGGATGGCAGCACATGAACCCGTTGTACGAGCCAAGTACATAGACAGAAGTAACATGTGCCTTTTTTTTTTTTTCGCGTTCCTATCCTGTCTCAGGATATTGCGGTCAACACCAGCATCTTTCAGCTGTATGTTGATTCCTAGGCTAGATTACGCTCATCAGTAGTTTGCCATTGCTTTCTGAGCGACCGGCTCACATACGCCGCAAGTTACCGACACGATTCGAACCACTGCTGATTCTCACCGTCGTCACGTTACTTACGAGAGTATACGAGATTACGGAGAAAAGTCGCTAACCTCTAGGCCAGGAAGCCGGCTGTGTCTGATACTGGAGGGGGGGGGGGGGGGAATAAGCACACAGATAGTAGCTCAACCTATCTTTACAAAGGGCTGCCTTGAGTGCTGGAGGTCCCAGGTTCATGCCCTGGTGAGGACAGGGATATTTTTCACGTGGGCTTCTAGTAACAAATACGTCCCCTGGTCTCTGGGTAGTGAGATCGAACGCCCGTGTGTATTGTTGCGCACGTAAAAAATCCCTTGGCGATTTAGTAGTGAGTAACCTAACGGCGCTGCCCGGGTAAAATTTCGAGTTATAAATCTACCCAAAATATTTCAGGATCCTCGCCGGTGCTACGGAGTTCGTGCACTGAGCTGAGTTTCTCCGGACTCAGGTTTGAGCTAGGAGTACCACGGAGCATTTATGAGTTACACCCGTTTGCCGGACGTTGATCCGTCGACTAAACTAAAACTAGAGCTCATAGAGTTTGAAATCGCTCTACGGTAGCTGAAGGTATAACGTGGAAAAGAGGGCTGTGTGCAGTATGTTACTATTCAATCGCTCAAGATGCGCGCAAGGTCCCAACACTTAACATCACTCTTTTTTTTAAATTAAATTCGCATATCCTTTACAGGACATCGCTGTCAACAGCAGCATCTTTCAGCTGTCTGTTGATCTCTTGGCAAGATTACGCTCAGTAGTTTGCCATTGCTTTCTGAGCGGCCGGCTCAGTATCCCGCAAGTCACGAGCGGGGTCAAACCGCCTCAGCTCTCGCCCCGCTACGAGACTCTGCGTGATAAACGGGATTACAGGGAAAGTGTTGTGAGTACGTAAATACAGTCTCCTGAACTTCAAGATTCCGTAAGTACAGACTCCTGAACCTCAAGGGTATGTAAATACAGGCTCCCGAACCTCCAGGGCACGCAGATAGACCCCTGAAGTGGTCCAGCCGCTTGTAGCTAAGAAGGTTGGGGGTTCGTGTCCAGAATCTGGCACCCGTTCACATGTGCAGTTTTCTCGGGGACTCCAGAGGGTGGGGGGGGGGGGGGGGTAGAGCTTCTCAGTTCGTGCTGTGTGTGACTACAGGGGTTTGGGGGAGGGGGGGGATGAAGCTTCTCAGTTTTCTGGGACTCGAGGGGATGGGGGGTGGAGTTTCTTAGTTCTGGGGACTCTAGGGAGTGGGGAATGGAGCTTCTCAGTTCGTGATGTCGCTTAAAAGTCGCTTAAAAGTCGACAGGGTCGACTTCATTGCACCGGATTTTATCCCATATGGCTCGGTTTCTTTCCGCAGCACGGAAAGCGTCGCACAAAGCACGAACTCCGTAGCTTTTAGCGACGACCCACAGAAGTCTCCGAAACATTTAACTAGTAAACCGAAGGGGGCGGCCCGAAATCTAACCCACAACCTTCGGAGCACGAGTCAAACGGCTTGACCACTTCGCCACAGAGACTCCCCAAGTTCGTGATGTATGTGACTCCAGGGTGTGTGGTGGAGCTTCTCAGTTCGTGTTTTTTGTGATGACTCCAGGGGGTGGGGGTGGAGCTTCTCAGTTCGTGTTTTGGGTGACTCCAGTGGGTGGGGTTGGAACTTCTCAGTTTGTTCTGTGTGTGACTCCAGGGGGTGGGGGGGGGGGGGTGGAGCTTCTCTGTTCGTGCAGTGTGTGACTCCAGGGTGTGAGGGTGGAGCTTCTCATTTCTCGGGGACTCTAGGGGTTGGGGTGGAGCTTCTCAGTTCGTGCTGTGTGTGACGCCTTCGGCAGGCCTCCATGGGGACAGAGACCTAGCCAACGGGGACAGACACCCAGCCTTCGGGCACAATACACGGAGAAATTAAGTTGATGAACTCTCCTTTGAACCTTTTAAACCTTTAAAAAGGAGCTGAAACAAAGAGGGTGGGGGGGGGGGGGGTTAAAAAAAACAGCTTATCAGCCCAAACTCTGATTCACCGGCGGGGGGGGGGGGGGGGGAAGTATTGTCTTTTTTGGAGACATGTGTCCCGGAGCGGGCTTAATTATGATAATTTCCACAAATGCGAACTGCTCAGTGACAAGAACGACCCCGACGGATGAATGAGTCAGCAGATTCTCCCAGTTTCCCTACACAGACTACTTCCCGATTCTCAGTATTGTCCTATCAGATAATTGCTTGTATACTAGAATATTTCTGAGCGCAGTTGGGAACATTCCGGCTCTCTTATTGATTGTTGGTTTACAGTTGCCGCCGTCAATTATTATGTGATGAAAGTGAATTCATACACACACACACACACACACACGCACGCACGCACGCACGCACGCAGAGAAAGAGAGAGAGGGAGTATTATTACAACCCCATTAGGAATGGGAATGATCATGTGATGCAGATATATGAAGTGCACCTGTACACAGTCATGTGTATGGACTTGATTCTGTTGTACAGATGTACAAGACAGAACAAACAACGACTACAGAACTGATCATATTGTATACACAGACAGGTTTTTAAAACAAAGTTAGTTGCACATCCTTTACAGGACGTTTGCAACCAACACCATATTTTACTGTTGGTGATGTCATGGCAAGTTTACTTTCAGTAGTTTGCCATTGCTTTCTTAACTACCGGCACCCATATCATTTCGTAAAAACCAGCTAAACGAGGACTGCTGCTAAATCGCGCGCAGCTGTGTTTCGAACGCGGGTATCCGGAATTACGAACCACGTACTAACACCTTCGCCATGGAGACAAGACAGAACTGAATATATGGTGAACACACATATGTGGTCACACCAGAGAGAACAGAATATATGGTGAACACACACCAGAGAGAACAGAATATATGGTGAACACACAACAGAGAGAACAGAATATATGGTGAACACACACCAGAGAGAACAGAATATATGGTGAACACACACCAGAGAGAACAGAATATATGGTGAACATACACCAGAGAGAACTGAAAATATGGTATACCACACCAGACATAACTAAATATATGGTGAACACCAGAGAGAATTGAAAATATGGTGGGCATACACCAGAGAGAACTGAATATATGGTCGACATACACCAGAGAGAACTGAAAAGATGGTATACCACACCAAAGAGAACTGAATATATGGTGGACATACACCAGAGAGAACTGAAAATATGGTATATAGATACTAGAGAGAACTGAATAGAGGTGAACATACACCAGAGAGAAATGAAAATATGGTATATCACAACAGACATAACTGAATATATGGTGGACATACACCAGAGAGAACTGAAATTATGGCGAACATACACCAGAGAAAACTTAAAATATGGTATACAGATACCAGAGAGAACTGAATATAGGTGAACATACACCAGAGAGAAATGAAAATATGGTATACCACACCAGACATAACTGAATATATGGTGAACATATACAAGGGAGAACTGAAAATATGGTATACCACACCAGAGAGAACTGAATATATGGTGGACATACACCAGAGAGAACTGAAAATATGGTATACACACACCAGAGAGAACTGAATATATGGTGAACATACACCAGAGAGAACTGAAAATATGGCATACCACACCAGACATAACTGAATATATGGTGAACATACACCATAGAGAACTGAAAAGATGGTATACCACACCAGAGAGAACTGAATATATGGTGGACATACACCAGAGAGAACTGAAAATATCGTATACCACACCAGACATAACTGAATACACGGTGAACATACACCAGAAAGAACTGAAAATATGGTGGACATACACCAGAGAGAACTGAATATATGGTGGACATACACCAGAGAGAACTGAAAATATGGTATACCACACCAGACATAACTGAATATATGGTGAACACCAGAGAGAATTGAAAATATGGTGGACATACACCAGAGAGAACTGAATATATGGTCGACATACACCAGAGAGAACTGAAAAGATGGTATACCACACCAGAGAGAACTGAATATATGGTGGACATACACCAGAGAGAACTGAAAATATGGTATACCACACCAGACATAACTGAAAATATGGTGGACATACACCAGAGAGAACTGAATATATGGTGGACATACACCAGAGAGAACTGAAAATATGGTATACCACACCAGACATAACTGAAAATATGGTGGACATACACCAGAGAGAACTGAATATATGGTGGACATACACCAGAGAGAACTGAAAATATGGTATACCACACCAGACATAACTGAATATATGGTGAACATACACCAGAAAGAACTGAAAATATGGTGGACATATACCAGAGAGAACTGAATATATGGTGGACATACACCAGAGAGAACTTAAAATATGGTATACCACACCAGACATAACTGAATATATGGTGAACATACGCCAGAGAGAACTGAAAATATGGTGGACATACATCAGAGAGAACTGAATATATGGTGGACAAGAATAGCACTTGGCTAAATAGAATAGCCGGTCACGTGGCGAAGGTGTTACGGGCGCAGTTCTTAAATTCCGCATACATGCGGTTGAAACACAGCTGTGGGCGATTTGGCAGCAGACCAACGTTACGTTAAATTTTTATGAAATGGTGCGTGTACCAGTTGTTCTGAAAGCAATGGCAAACTATTGATCGTAAACTTGCCCAGGAATCACGAACAGCCAAAACATGCTAGGATTGACTGCTACGTGCTGTAAGGGATATGCAAGTAACTAACTTTTTTCATATACTAGCTCACAACTCCAGTGAATATCCCACGATCCATAGAAAAGCACGCGACTCCCATAGAATAGCACACAACTTAATAGTATAACACACGGCCCTATAGAACAGCACACGACTCAATAGAATGGCACACGACTCCATTAAATAGCAGCATTAGTATAACACGCGACCCATAGAACAGCACACAACTCGTTAGTATAGCATACGATCCATAGAATAGCACACAACTTATTAGTATAACACACGACCCATAGAATAGTACACAATTCTTTAGTATACACACGACCCATAGAATAGCACACAACTCATTAGTGTAACACACGACCCCACAGAATAGCACACTCTCCATAGAATAGCACACGACAACATAGAATAGCACGACTTCATAAAATAGCACATAACAACAAAGAATAACACGACTTCAAAGAATAGCACACAACAGCATATAATATCACACAACAACATAAAATATCACACAACAACATAAAATATCACACAACAACATAAAATATCACACAACAGCATATAATATCACACAACAGCATATAATATCACACAACAACATAAAATATCACACAACAACATAAAATATCACACAACAGCATATAATATCACACAACAACATAAAATATCACACAACAACATATAATGTCACACAACAGCATATAATATCACACAACAACATAAAATATCACACAACAACATATAATATCACACAACAGCATATAATATCACACAACAACATAAAATATCACACAACAACATATAATATCACACAACAACATAAAATATCACACAACAACATATAATATCACACAACAGCATATAATATCACACAACAACATAAAATATCACACAACAACATATAATATCACACAACAGCATATAATATCACACAACAACATATAATATCACACAACAACATATAATATCACACAACAACATAAAATATCACACAACAACATATAATATCACACAACAACATATAATATCACACAACAACATATAATATCACACAACAACATATAATATCACACAACAACATATAATATCACACAACAACATATAATATCACACAACAGCATATAATATCACACAACAACATATAATATCACACAACAACATATAATATCACACAACAACATAAAATATCACACAACAGCATATAATATCACACAACAACATAAAATATCACACAACAACATAAAATATCACACAACAACATAAAATATCACACAACAACATAAAATATCACACAACAACATAAAATATCACACAACAACATAAAATATCACACAACAACATAAAATATCACACAACAACATAAAATATCACACAACAACATAAAATATCACACAACAACATAAAATATCACACAACAGCATATAATATCACACAACAACATAGAGTTGTGCACGACAACATAGAATAGCACGGCTTCATAGAACACCACACGCTCCATTGCATAACCCTCTGATCAGTCTGAAATGGTTGCATATTGTAAATACTTCAGGGCAAGAAAACATAAATACCCTGTTCTACTTCAATAAATACATAACATTGAAATGGAGATCCACACGCGAGAGACGTGTGGTGATATCTTTGTGATAATATCTGAGGGACATGAGGTGTGATATCTTTGTGATAATATCTGAGAGTCATGAGATGTGATATCTTTGTGATAATATCTGAGGGACATGAGGTGTGATATCTTTGTGATAATATTTGAGAGTCATGAGATGTGATATCTTTGTGATAATATCTGAGGGACATGAGGTGTGATATCTTTGTGATAATATCTGAGAGTCATGAGATGTGATATCTTTGTGATAATATCTGAGGGACATGAGGTGTGATATCTTTGTGATAATATTTGAGAGTCATGAGATGTGATATCTTTGTGATAATATCTGAGGGACATGAGGTGTGATATCTTTGTGATAATATCTGAGGGACATGAGGTGTGATATCTTTGTGATAATATCTGAGGGACATGAGGTGTGATATCTTTGTGACAATATATGAGAGACGTGAGGTGTGATATCTTTGTGACAATATCTGAGGGACATGAGGTGTGATATCTTTGTGACAGTGTCTGAGAGACGTGAGGTGTGATATCTCTGTGACAATATCTGAGAGACATCAGGTATGATATCCGTGAGACAATATCTGAGAGACATAAGGTGCGATATCTTTGTGACAATATCTGAGAGACACGAGGTGTTGTATCTTTGTGACAATATCTGAGAGACACGAGGTGTGATATCTTTGTGACAATATCTAAGAGACATGACATGTGATATCTTTGTGTCAATATCTGAGAGACCTGAGGTGTGTTATCTTTGTGACAATATCTGAGAGACATCAGGTATGATATCTGTGAGACCATATCTGAGAGACATGATATGTGATATCTTTGTCACAATATCTGAGAAACGTGACGCCTGATATCTTTGTGACAATATCTGACAGACACGAGATGTGACATATTTATGACAATATCTGAGACACATGAGGTGTGACATCTTTGTAACAATGTGTGAGAGACGTGATGTGTGATATCTTTGTGACAATATCTGAAAGACGTGAGGGTGTGATATTTTTGTCACAATATCTGATAGACACGAGGTGTGATATCTTTGTGACAATATCTGAAAGACACCAGGTGTGATATCTGTGTGATAATATCTGAGAGACGTGAGGTGTGATATCTGTGTGACAATATCTGAGGTACACGAGGTGTGATATCTTTGTGAGAATATCATGAGAGACGAGAGGTGTGATATCTTTGTGACAATATCTTTGCCTGCCTTTGCTCTCCGGGTGGGCTGACACAGACCGCCGTGTACACCCTCTTAGCTGTGCAGCTGATTTGCGGCTAGCGGAGGATAATGAGGCACAGAACCAGATGCCGAAGCGGCTGTGGGACGTACACAATAACAGCAGACGCAGAGATAACTTGGGCAGACAGATCCGACTTCGGCACCCGGAGATAAGCCGGATTGTCTGACAGGCAGGTGTCGTCCTTAGACAGGTGAGACCTGACACCATCTGAGATATCAGAGAGCACAGCCGGGTGTCTTTAGTATGCCATTCTCTTTCGCTTCAGCTGTTTCTGCTGCAGCCGAATATTCTTCTTCTTCTTCTTCTTCTTCTTCTTCTTCTTCTTCTTCTTCTTCTTCTTCTTCTTCTTCTTCTTCTTCTTCTTCTTCTTCTTCTTCTTCTTCTTCTTCTTCTTCTTCTTCTTCTTCTTCTTCTCCTCATCCTCCTCCTCCTCCTCCTCCTCCTTCTTCTTCTTCTTCTTCTTCTTCTTCTTCTTCTTCTTCTTCTTCTTCTTCTTCTTCTTCTTCTTCTTCTTCTTCTTCTTCTTCTTCTTCTTCTTCTTCTTCTTCTTCCCTTCCGTTCCATGACCTTAGACTGTCAAGAATGTTCTCACCCTGTCTTCCTTTGTCTCTCCTTCTAGAGGAATCAACAAATAAACGTGTGTGACTAATGTGCCAGCTAGTAGGTGACTGAATGTCATCATGGATGCTGGAATGTGCCAGCCCGTAAGTGACTGAATGTCATCATGGATGCTGGAATGTGCCAGCCAGTAGGTGACTGAATGCCATCATGGAAACTGGAATGTGCCAGCCCGTAAGTGACTGAATGTCATCATGGAAGCTGGAATGTGCCAGCCAGTAGGTGATTGAATGCCATCATGCATCATGGAAACTGGAATGTGCCAGCCCGTAAGTGACTGAATGTCATCATGGAAGCTGGAATGTGCCAGTCAGTAGGTGACTGAATGCCATCATGGAAACTGGAATGTGCCAGCCAGTAGGTGACTGAATGTCACCATGGATGCTGGACTGTGCCAGCCAGTAGGTGACTGAATGTCATCGTAGATGCTGGACTGTGCCAGCCAGTAGGTTACTGAATGTCATCATGGATGCCTAAATGTGGCAGCCGTAGGTGTCCGAATGACGACATCATTAGATGAATCAGCACTTGCCTCCCTCGCCGTGTTTCCTAAACACTGACCATGTAGTTACGAAGATTATGTAGAAACCATTTTATAAGAGCAGATTAACCCCCAAAATGGCTACCTTGGTAAGCAAAGAGCTAACAATTATGCCATAGTAATCTCTACACCCCACTTTCTAGATGTGGTTTTAATATTATACAATTGAGGCTGTTCGGGACAACATGTCAACAGTTTAAATATAGTTTAGCTTTCCAGATTGTACTAGAGGCAATGACAACAGTTTATATGTGTAGTTTAGATACATCAAACTCTATTAGATCAAATGTCAACGGTTCAGACATGCGGTTTAAATAGGAGACAACAACTTTCTGAAGGCACAGACAATTACATAAACAACCAGGAGAAAGTCAAAAGGGAATAACAGATATGACATTTGCAAAGTGAACATGCAATACAATTACAGAAGTGGAACGAGCACCTGTCAAGTGATGGATGACACAGAACGTGGACGAGAGAAGAACGTATACCACGACCTTTAATGTATTCTAAACTAGGGCAGGACACGATGACACCACTTCACGTGACCGCCTATGGCATTGCACCGGAAGGCTCCGCTATTCGTCGCTTTGGTTTACGTCCTTTCGCTATAACGTCGTTGTCGCATAGGGGACTAACTTCACTTTACGTCCTTACGTTTCGCCATAACGTTGTTTTGAGTTTGGCGATCGGGCTGTTGATATCGGTAATGCCCATGGTTTACCTCCAACCACGGTAAGGACAATTAATGCAGGTGCTGACAACATCAAAGAGGGTGCTAAGAACGTAACCCCTTTGAGTGCTTCCAAGATCACTTGTACCAGAAGTACTCTTATGAAGAACATGGAAGCACTATTGGCCGTCTGGATTGAAGACCAGAACCAACGGAATATTCCTGTGAGCAAGATGGTCATCCAAGAGAAAGCAAAGTCTCTCTTAGAAGATCCAGCTAAGAAAGAGGATGAGAGCAGTACTAGAAGTGCTGATGATAGTTTTGGAGCGAGTCGTGGTTGGTTTGAGCCCTTTAAGAAGCATACACACCTGCACAACATTCAGACATCAGGTGAAGCGGCGAGTGCTGATACTGCAGTTGCAGAGCGATTCCCTGCAGAGTTAAAGGCCATGATTGAGGAGGGTGGTTACTGTGCAGCATACATTAGACACATTTTTTATTCAAGCATTGAACAGCCAGGAAAAGAGGCATGAAGAAGTTACAGTTTCATCCTCAGATGAAGAGGCAGAATTTAATGCCTCTACGTCCCAATAACCCTACCATTCGTCCTCTAACTCACCCCTATTTAGAAAATAAATATCAACAACCATCAAAATAAACGTTACATAATACACTGTATTTAATTTAATTCTATGGAGACTAGTGTTTCGCTATACGTCGTTTCACCTAAAGTCGCATTTTCTAAGAACCTAACCCCGACGTTATCCGGGGCCTTCCAGTATTACAGAGTAATCCCCGTACACTTTGGGGCTAACACAAGCTGTCACCTTTCCAATATTACTTTCCCATATTACATTGTCGGTCTCCCTGGCCAAGGAGGTAACGACATTGTTCGTAATTCCATATATCCACGTGGGGAAAACAGCAGCTGCGAGATCGGCAGCTGTTCGCGCTGCGCTTGTAACTCACGGGGGTATGTGAGCCCGTCGTTCAGAAAGCAATGAAAAACTACTGAACGTAAAACTTGCCTAGTACATCAACAGCAGCTGAAAAATGCTACCGTTGACTGCAAAGTCTTGTAAGGGATATGCAACATTAAACAAACAAAACAAACATATTACATTACTAAATTGCCTTTCCCATCTTACTTTTTCTATATTATATTTCCAATCTTACCTTTCCAATCTTACCTTTCCCATATTAACTTCCTATATTACATATTTAACTAACAAACCGCCAGCTTCTATATATTTTTACCCAAGAAAGCTCACCTTTTCAACGTTGGCCAAACACAAACATTCACCAGTCCAATCTTTGACCAAACACAAACATTCACCAATCCAAACTTTGACCAAACACAAACATTCACCAGTCCAAACTTTGACCAAACACAAACATTCACCAGTCCACACTTTGACCAAACACAAACATTCACCAGTCCACACTTTGACCAAACACAACAGTTCACCAGTTCAAACAATTACCAAACACAAAAGCTAACCTACTCAAGGTTTTGACCACAGACAAAAGTTCAACAGTCCACACTTTGACCAAACACCAAAGCTCACCTGCTCAAACTTTGACCAAACACAAACGCTCACCTGTGTCCACTGCTTCCAGCTGAAACTGGTAGGTGCTGGTGGCCTCGAAGTCCAGCTCCGAGTGGATGCAGACAGCCCCGGATTGCTCATCCACCCGGAACTCTGTGGGAGGAGCCAGCGTCTGAGCCATGCGGTAGACAACAGGCATGCTGGCTCCACACTCCAGGTCTGTGGCAGACACCTGGGGAAGAGATACAAGTCTACATGACACACGTTGTGGCAGACACCTGGGGAAGAGATACACGTCTACATGACACACGTTGTGGCAGTTTGGGCTGCATGATGCATAATTCAATACTCTCTCTCTCTCTCTCTCTCTCTCTCTCTCTCTCTCTCTCTCTCTCTCTCTCTCTCTCTCTCTCTCTCTCTCTCCCCTCCCGTCAGCTGAAGATGGGATAGAGTAGGTCGAGTAGGTCGCTGCCCAGGGCTAGAAGTCAAAAGTAGAAAACCAAGCCACAAACAACATCAGCAAAGGCATATAGCATGTCTGGTGCTAGCATACACGTGTCTAGTGCTGGTGTACACATGTCTGATGTTGGTGTACACGTGTCTAGTGCTGTTATACACGCATGTGGTGTTGGTGTACAGTGTCTGATGTTGGTGTACACGTGTCTAGTGCTGTTATACACGCATGTGGTGTTGGTGTACAGTGTCTGGTGCTGGTGTACAGTGTCTGAACTGCCCTTGGACTACAGAGACCGTGCACGGTGCTGGGATTCTCGCCGTGTGACAGTGAGAGACACGCAAAGACAGTGAGAGACAATGAGAGACAGCGAGAGACAGACAGACGCGGACGGTGAAAGACGGGCAGAGACAAGAGAGAGATGCGCAGATAGAGAGAGAAGTGAAAGACTGAGAGTCAGGGATAAACTGTGAAAAGCAAATATAAATAGATTGAGACAGTGAGAGACAGGAGAGAGAGAGAGAGAGAGAGAGAGAGAGAGAGAGAGAGAGAGACAGAGTGGGTTAGAAGAGATGGACAGTAATAGACAGGCAGAAACAGAGAGAGAGAGCTAGTTAGAAAGAGAGAGAAAGAGAGAGAGAGAGAGAGAGAGAGAGAGAAAGACAGAGAGAGAGAGAGAGAGAGAGAGAGAGAACGAACGAACAGACTTTATTTTCAAAGGGTAACAAATTGGGCACGCAGGCCCGTCTTACATTCGGCCCTCCAAGGGCCGAGAGAGAGAGAGGCAGGGCGAGTTAGACAGAATGACAAGCATAGACAGTGAGAGACAGACAGAGACACAGAGAGACAGGCAGAGACACAGAGAGACAGGCAGAGACACAGAGAGACAGGCAGAGACACAGAGAGACAGGCAGAGACGGAGAGATCTAGTATAGACAGAGAGAGACAGGCATAATCAATGATAGACAGAGTCAGAGAGACAGGCAGAGACAGAGAGACAGGCAGAGACATAGAGACAGGCAGAGACAGAGCGGCCAGGCATAGACAGAGAGAGACAGGCATAATCAGTGCGAGACAGGCATAGACAGAGAGACAGGCGGAGACAGAAAGAGAGGAAGAGAGAGAGAGATCAGCCTTAGACGGGAGACAGTTAGAGACATGCATAGTCAGAAAGATGCGCATAGACAGAGGGGGACAGAAGAGACAGAGAGAAACAGTAAGATACAGACACCGAGACAGCGAGTTAGACACAGAGAGAGAGAGAGAGAGAGAGAGAGAGAGAGAGAGAGAGAGAGAGACAGAGAGACAGAGACAGAGAGAACGATGGGAAAACAATGAGCGAGAAAACTCGGGGAAGAAACACTGGCTGCGATACACGAGTGGAGAAAATATGAACCATAAGTTGTTGACGAACATGAATGTCAGAATAACTATCTCTGTCAGTCTTTGCTTGTCTATACATCCTCTGCTCATCCTTTCAGTCTCTCTTTCTTTCTTTTTCTTTGTCTGTCTGGATTGTAAGTGACTGAATAAACTGCTATTTAATAAACAACTTTCTGTCAATGTTACTGTCCAAAATGACGCGGAGAGTGTTTGCTAACCTCATAGAACCCCTTCTACACCCCCCCCCCCCTTTTACACCCCCTCCTACACCCTCTCCTACACGCCCCTCCTACAACATCTAATATAACTCTTCCTACAACCCCCTCCTATAACCACACTCCTGCAGCCTCTTCTTGCAGCCCCCTCCTGCAGTCCCCTCCTGCATCCTCCTCTCATTATTTCATTAAGCGAAATCTGCAGACACCAACACTTTCTGGTAGAATGACGTCATTCTTGGGTAAATGGACAATTAATTAACGGAACAAAATTAACATTCAATCATTCTGCAGAAATTGCATTTTTATCTTCCATCTCGTCAATTATTCTGCCTGTGTTGTATAATCTTTTAGATTGTTATTCCAAACATTATCTAGAGTATCCCTTATGTCAGTTATGCGGCCACTTATGTCTGGTAAGACGAATTAAATGTCCGGTGCTAAGAAAGATGAATAAGAACTGGCGAGAAGACATGTGAAAGATGATGGCCAGGTCTACCAACTGTCTGATGTCTCTGGTACCACGCGACGGCAGGCGTATGCCACAACGGGCTCTCAACGTCAGCTGCTGTGGCTATACTAGATCAACTATACCAGTAGTTCTCAACCTTTTTTTGGCCCATGCCCCCCTTTACCATATGTTCAGAACGTCATCCCCCCTCCCCCTTTCGAATTTCCTCCCTATAACCCCCCCCCCCCCCAAATCCGTACACAGTATACATAAAAATGGAAGCTAAATTTAATAGCACATACAAGAACAAGTCTAGACATCTACATAAAACGTGATTTGCGGGTCTACTTACATTATAAAATGAATTTCATTAGGGCGAGAAGTAAAGAACCGTAAAATTTAGAGAGAAAAACAATATCAAGTAACTGGTTCTTGTATTAATGCGATCTTGAAATAATCTTAATTCCCCCCCCCCCCCCGGGGAAATCCTAAAGCTCCCCCGGGGGGGGGGGTAGAATTCCCCACCGATAGAGAACCAATGAACTAAACAATTATCAAACACAATTGTGTTCCTTCTGCAGGACGTGACATAATTCCCACCCCCGATCGGCTGTCTGTGATTACTAGGCAACCCTACGTTCAGTAGCTTGCCATTGCTTTCTGCGCCAGAAGTCTTCATTGAAGTCCAACTGACCGGCGTGTGGTACCATTCCTCAAAGTGACGTAAGAAGAGAAAGTTGACCCGAGTTACTTCTCTCAGCCATGGCAACCTCTATACTGCTATTATATGACAGCAACATGACAGTAACATGACAGTAATGTGACAGTAACATGAAGTAAAGAAGCCATTGGCACACCTTTTGTTGTGTTACGCATATAGTAACACCAAGTTCTGTATGCAGAAAGTGGATGATGATGATGATGATGGTGATGATGATGATGACGATGATGATGATGATGAGAACAGTGTAACCACGCAGTCTAATATAGGGGTTGGGAGGAGCGATATGGATGTCATTATAGCTTACCTACATAAGCGATCACTATTGAACGTGAATTGTCTGAAATTATCAAGGATATCATACACCTTGCAAGTTTCACAGTAAGCGCGTTAGCGCAAGTTGCTAGGAAGCTACACTGATAATAGCATAAGCCGGGTCCGACTCTGTCCGCTTGTAGCTCGCTACAAACTGGCTACCTATTTCTCCGCCTATCCAGGCCCACAAGATGGGATGACCCGTTCACATCAACAACCCACAGATGGGTCCTGCCTCCGGACACATGTGTGTGGTCATCGGTTTCACAGAATATTGCCTTTGTTTTAAACAACAAATAAAAGCGCCATCCTCGCGGATTTCTCAACAGCTCATAAAATACGGCCATACCGAGGAACAAAGTAAACGTGTTTCCTATACTTCTATATTGCGTTCCACGAACAATAAAAGATTGCTCGAATATAGAGAGGCGTTAGCAATTAGGCTGTTCCATCCAGTTTTGTGCAAACAGAAATATTTTGTGTTAAATTTGAAACCACCATAAAGGATAACAGATGTTCCACGTTCGAACAATACCTGTGACTATATGTTTAAATTGCTTTAACTAAAGTATTATCCATATGTTCACTTCATATGATTTATAACTCTGCAGAATGCACCTAACAACTCATGCCAGGCAACATACCCTGCAACATATTGCTTGTGGCTCCTTTGTTTCAAATAAACTAAACACAGTTCCTAGTCAATATTCTGCTCGCCTACCTCGATATTAAAGTCATCGACACCTCCGCCCAGTCTCATCTGTCAGCCCATGGACACACATTGTCAGCTGTGAAATATGACATACATACCCAATCTGACATCTGTTCTACCGCGCATGCGTCACTCCCCAAGCGTGATGAAAGTTCACATTTCTCCAGTCTGTTTCTTGACTTTATATTCCTTCTACCATTCTCATTACCACATCAGACCAACTCTCCCGCCCTGCCCCACACCAGCTGGAACACTAATATCTCTGGGCTAAGCAAATGTGGACGTAGAAAAGATATGCAAATATTAAAAGCTTGTCTGTCTGTGTCCACCGCAGACTTGCAGATCAGGCCCCGAGATCTCAAATACTTTCGATTTTCCGTCGAGATGGCCGAGTGTTTTCCATCATGTTTTCCCCCGCCAGAAATATGAAAGAAAACTGGTCTCCACACCTCGTGCTTGTGTTTGCCAGAGCCGGGCCGTTTCCTTGACCCCGCCCGTTAATTAGATCTTTTGGCCCAATATGGAGAGCCTCGGCTTTGCCACTTTAACATGTCGGGATTGTTCAAATAGAGAATCCGGAGTGGCTCACTGCTGGAAGGCATGCAGACCTAGTGAGCAATCTTGGTCGGAGACCTGACTTTCTTCAACAGATGTGTCTGTCCTCATTTCATACGACAGATGTGTCTGTCCTAATTTCATACAACAGATGTGTCTGTCCTCTTTTCATACATCAGCTGTGTCTCTCCTTATTTCATACATCAGCTGTGTCTCTCCTTATTTCATACATCAGCTGTGTGTCTCCTTATTTCATACATCAGATGTGTCTCTCCTTACTTCATACATCAGCTGTGTCTCTCCTTATTTCATACATCAGCTGTGTTTCTCCTTATTTCATACATCAGCTGTGTCTCTCCTTATTTCATACATCAGCTGTGTTTCTCCTTATTTCATACATCAGCTGTGTCTCTCCTTATTTCATACATCAGCTGTGTGTCTCCTTATTTCATACATCAGATGTGTCTCTCCTTATTTCATACATCAGCTGTGTCTCTCCTTATTTCACACATCAGCTGTGTCTCTCCTTATTTCATACATCAGCTGTGTCTCTCCTTATTTCATACATCAGCTGTGTCTCTCCTTATTTCATACATCAGCTGTGTCTCTCCTTATTTCATACATCAGATGCGTCTGTCCTCATTTGATATAACAAATGTGTCTCTCCTCATGTCATAGTACCCATGACTGTGATCGTATTTCATACAACAGATTACTTCGACCTCGTTTCATACAACACATGACTTCGATCTTATATCATATAACAGATTACTCCGACATTATTTCATCAACACGTGACTCTGATCTTATTTCATACAACAGATGACTCCGACATTATTTCATTAACACGTGACTCCGACCTTATTTAATAGAACACCCGTGACTCCGACCTTATTTCATACAACAGATGAATCCGACCTTATTTCATAGAACACGTGACTCCGATCTTGTTTCATTCAACAGATGAATCCGACCTTGTTTCATAGAACACGTGACTCCGATCTTGTTTCATACAGCATATGAATCCGATCTTATTTTATAGAACACGTGACTTCGATCTTGTTTCATGCAACAGATGAATCCGTCCTTATTTCATAGAACACGTGACTCCGATCTTGTTTCATACAACAGATGAATCCGACCTTATTTCATAGAACACGTGACTTCGATCTTGTTTCATACAACAGATGAATCCGACCTCATTTCATAGAACACGTGACTCCGACCTTATTTCATACAACACGTGACTCCGATCTTGTTTCATAGAACACGTGACTCCGACCTTATTTCATACAACAGATGAATCCGACATTATTTCATAGAACACGTGACTCCGACCTTATTTCATACAACAGATGAATCCGACCTTATTTCATAAAACACGTGACTCCGATCTTGTTTTACAGAACAGAAGAATCCGACCTTACTTCATAGAACACGCGACTTTGATCTTGTTTCATAGAACAGATGTCGAAAAACATAACTCCAGCAGCATGAAAATGTTAGGACGGTGCCAGCTCTCGTCATTCGCTATAAGAAGAAGAGACTGAACATCTATTTCTCCCTACACTCAGGTCTATAAACACCTTATTGTCACATAGCCACAACAGCGCTTGCTACTTTAATTAACTTAACTTGTTTTCCCTATCTGTTTGTATTGTCTGTCCGTCTTTCCATCCATCCGTCCCTCTGTTTGTCTCTCTGTTTGTTTGTCTGTCTGCTTGTCTGTTAGGCTGTCTATCTATCTAAATATCTGCCTGTCTTTCTGTCTGCCTGTCTGTATATCTATCTATCCGACGATCTCAACTCTTAACCTCTTGAAAATAATGTTCGTTCGTTCGTTCGTTCATTCGCTATGTCTGTCTATTTATCGATCTATCTGTCTGTCTGTTTATATGTCGGTCTGTCTGTCTGTCTGTCTGTCTGCGGGTTCTGGGCCTCAAGTGGAGCTGACCCCCTGACCTAAGATCAGCTAGGTCGGTGTGAAGTGGTGCTTCTCCCCACCAGGCCACATCTCATGTTTATTAATCCAATTACTCGTGGGTGACCCAGTAAACAGGCGAGTTCGTGCACTTAATTATCGCCAGGCGCTGTGCATTAATATGATTATGCTGCATTTTGTTGATACAGTTCTGTCCCCACAATTAGTTGTAATTTAAACACAATAAGTAAACAGATCTTCGGAGCCGAAACTGCTGGCTATCGCATAGCGTTGCTTCCACCAGTCATTTAAGTTTTCACGTAAGAGCAGTGTCAATGAAAACTGAAATATACTTTGACCACATTCTTCATCACCGCGGCTCGAAGAGAACAGTTATGGGAGGTGTGGTCAGTGGACGAAGGGGCAGGGACAACAGAACAGTGATGGGAGGTGTTGTCAGTGGACGAAGGGGCAGGGAGAGAACAGTGATGGGAGGTGTGGTCAGTGGACAAAGGGGCAGGGAGAGAACAGTGATGGGAGGTGTGGTCAGTGGACGAAGAAGCAAAGGTCGACCCACACCAAGGTGGACATATGACCCTGCAGACACCCTGGGCCTGAGGTCGTGTGAGGCAGGAGATATAGCAAGGGATGTAGAAGTTTTTTTCGTCTCGGCATCATGAGAATAATCACCCAACCAATCATTCACCCAACCAGTCAACCACCAAACTAGTCAACCAGACAGACAGTCGACCACCAACCAGTCAACCATCCAACCAGTCAATCCCCCAACAAATTAACTATTCATCCAATCAATAACCCAACAAATTAACCATTTATTCAATCAACCACCCAACAAATTAACCATTCATCCTCTCAATAACCCAATAAATTAACCATTCATCTAGTCAACAACCTAACAAATCAATTATTCATCTAATCAACCACCCAACAAATCAACTATTCATCCAATAAACTACCACAAAATCAACATCCCAATCAATCAACCAACCAATCAACCACCCAACCAACCAATTATCCAACCAACCAGACAACCACACAACCAATAAATAACCGTAACTGCCAACCACCCACCCAGTCAACCACCCAGCCAGTCAATCACCCGCCAATCAACATCCAAACATTCAAACACCCAACCTGTCAACTACTCAACTAGTCAATCTCTCAACCAATGACCCACCTAACAAGTCAACAAACAAACCACTCAACCAACCACTATCCAACCAATCAACCACCCAATCAACCACCCAACCAACTAATCAACCACCTAATCAATCAATCAACCACCCAACCAAATAATCAACCAGTCAACCATCCAATCAATCAACCAAAACGGATAGCAGGGAGTAAGGCTTCCTATTTTTATCTCCGAATGTTGATCTTTGGGATGCCGCAAGACACATCGGGTGTCCTCAAGCTACAGGCGCAAAGACACAACATTTGTATCCAAGGATTGGCTAATGCACAGGACGCGTCCCGCGGAGGTCTTTACACATTCTTTTGACAGGACTGCACCAATTTGTGACCTTTTGAAAATAAAGTTTGTTCGTTCGTTCTTCTCTCATCTCCTTCCGCCTTCCTTCCGACTTGGGGGGATGTGTGTGTGTGTGTGTGTGTGTGTGTGTGTGTGTGTGTGTATGAGTGTATGGGTGGTGAGATGTGTAGTTAAGGGATGTGTGGTTGTGAATTGGAGATCGGGAGGGGGGGGGGCTTGGCGAGTGGGTGGGTGGATGATGTGTGGTAGGGGGATGTGTGTAAGTGGGGGATATTTGGGTGGTTGTTGGATTTGTGTGTGGGTAGGTGCGGGATATGTGAGTTGGCGAGAATATGTGTGTGTGAGTGTTGGATATGTGGTTGGGGGATGTGTGTTTGGCTGATTGGTTGGGGTGTGTGGGTGGGTAGTGGAGGATATGTGGGTGGGTGAGTGTTGGTAGGTTATGGGATGGGTGGAGGATGTGTGCGTGTGGATGGGGAGATGTGTGAAAGTGAGGGGATGTGTGGGTAGGTGATGGATGGGTGGATGCATGCATGTGTGCCTGGTGTGTGGGTGGGTGGGGGATGTGTGGAGGGGTGTGTGTGGGTGGGGAGATGGTGTATGTGGAGTGGGGTGTGGGATGTGGGGGATGTGTGGATGGATGGGGGAATGCATGTGCCTGTGGGTATGTGTGTGGTTGGGTGGTTGGGTCGTGGATGTATGCGTGGGGGACACGCGGATGGATAGGGGATGGGTGGGTGGGTGGATGGGGATTTGTCTTATAACATGGTAACATGCATTGTTTATGTTTACAACTGTGGCATGATGAAACAGAACTCCCCATTCCCAGCCCTACACATTCATAAGAATACTTCCGATTTAAGTGGCGTTTCCAGTTAGAAGGACGATTCTTGGAACTAGTATGTTCTAGAACGAGTTGGGGGAGGGCAGCGATATATGCGCTTGTCTTTTGATTGGTTAATAAGTAATGAGCCCACGCTATTCCTGGGCCATATTTTAAAATCTAATTAGTTGAGCGGGGATTTCACCGGGAGCGGTCGCTAGTGTGATGTGATGACCCAACAATGCCCTTAAAGATTCAATAATATATTGTTCTCTGGACAACAGGTACCACTTTAAAACATACTTTAATGTTGTAGTTGTGCCTAGTGAACGAAAGAGAAGAATATAAGAGTATTTTATGAATAAAATGTGAAAGTGGAAAACCTAACTTCTGTGCGCCAGTATTCTGAATACTGCTTCTTCAACCTTGACATGTCTTTCACGCTGTATACTCCAAATGCATATCAATCCCTTGATGTGACTGGTTGCGTATGCTTGATGAATGTATAGTACCCTCATGCAAATTCGCAAACCCAAAACCCCTTGTGCATTCTTCATGCCTAGGATGACTTATTCTTGAATCAACTGTACCTTTGCTCTCGCGAGTTAGCATGGCAGTCTGACTTGGAATGAGTGATGAAACATGTACACGTTCCTTTGTAAAACGCTGAGAATGATGGAGTGAGTGAGTAGGTGATTTAATAAATAGCCTCTCACATTAGTAGAAAGAAAGATGCTTCAAATATCCATATGTAAACAGGACGGTGATGGCACGCCAGAATTGCTAAGTCCATGTGATGCCTGGTCGCTATAAGCTCAAGAGAATTACTATAATTTCTCTTTGAAGTATTACACTGTTACCTCTACTGTTGGATGGTTCATATAAACTAGTTCCTAAGAGAACCATAGGTGTGTGAACCTGTGTCTTAGTCGGCTGAATATAATGTATGGCTCATGCAAACTTACCAGGACTAAACATGTTTTCCACATATGTGCTTGGTGCATATGTGAACCATTGCTATGCAATTGAGCTTCTGTTACCTACTGTGGACATTACTCAGTGGGGAGAGAGCACATGATGATGATGATGTACCTGTGAGACAAGTCTGGTGAAAAAGGGGTGAGGTCTGGCATTGCTGTGTAAGTGTATATGGAATGGGACATTTATGCACCGACATCACAGCCATTGGAATGGATGTCTGGTCTGCTAATTGGGTAAATGCCATTAGTTAATACATATTGCAGATTGCAGTTGTAAATGCCTATTTTCCATTTCCCTTCACAATGCCTGTCCCATGTTGCTATGTCACAATGATTGCTGTACTGTGTCTGGTCCTCCCTGTGCCCAGATCTACTGTGGTTCAAACATGGTGGAACTTAGACCACATAAATGCTTGTAATTGTGTTAAGCTACCCTGTCTCAGCATATGGTCTTGTGATTACCACAGATAAGGGTGAAATGAACACATATCACCCACAGTACATCACAGTGAAATTCACATCATCATCAAACTAGGAGAGGTGTGTTGGGACCACACCCATCCTTTTCCTCCCCATCCCCAATCTGTGTCTGCTGATGTATAATAACATTATCTTTTAACATATGTAAAGAGATGTTGTGCCATTTTATATATCGACAGAGAACAGTATGGTGGAGAGGTCATCCATATATCATCTGGGACAACTAAACAGAAGTCCTAGATCCAGAAGTGACTCCCTATCAAAAGGCAGGAAAATCTAAAAAGAAATTTCTCTCAGCTCTTTAACAGCTGAATGCATAAATGGGAACATAACACAATCTGAAGCACTATAATAGTGGTGAACTGGACAGTGATCTTGAGTCAGTCAGGGATCAACTGAGAGTAACATCAAATCTTGTTCTATGAACTACATTCATGGAGAACTGTGGGGTAGCTTGGAGTGTTTGTTTATCTAAGACTAAACTTAGAAAATATCCAGCCGGATGCTCACACAGTGATTCTTGAAGAATGTAATTGAACAGTAGGGAAGTTGATCTGGCTAAGTGAGTAGCTGCAATGTATGGGACATTAAGTGTGTCATTATTGAAGTACTCAGTGACAGCCTTCACTAACAGCCTGATCAACGGTGAGATGCAGTACCATATCATACCAAATCTTGTCTTCAAGAGGAATGAATCTGCCATGAAGCTTATTCTGGGGAAGCTGCTAACTGGAGCTAGTCCAACATCCATGCTGGTGATAAAAGGATTCAACAGACCCAGAACAGTAGTTTCTTCCTTGAGTGCCCATGGATAGGATTTCCTAAATTCCCAAGAGACAGGAAATGATGATAGATACCGATACTGTAACGGGATGGTGTAGTTAGATATTGGAGAGGAGGAAGAGAAGAATTTATTATTGGGTGGTGGAGTAATGGGGAGGTAGTGTATCATGTTTATCTTCATGCATGTGGGACATATTTTATGCATTTTCAATGTATGTATTGAGGTGTTGACATGCCAGCAGATGGAAAAATGGTCATCACAAGACTCACCATCAGCTCAATAAATTGTATGTTTGATGAACCAGTGTTTGAAGTACATGTCCCCAGTGAATTTCTTGTACAGTGCTGTCAAGTTTTGTCTCTGGTGACTGTCCTAAGTGCTGTGGTTGATTATACATATTGTGAAAAGTCCTGTATAGTTGTTGTCAAGTATCTCATGATGTCTATCTTGTACACTTGTGGTGTAAACAATTCCTTGTGAATGCATGTTCCACTTTTGTCAAGAAACTGTCATGTAGATGTCCTGTCCAACAGATGTTATGTACAGTTATTGTTGAAGTTTGTTTGTCTACAAATAAATGAATCCTACAATCCCAAAGAAAAGGGACAAACTGATATAGGTCACAAAATGACAAAATATATAGGAGATCTATGTGACGGACGAACAGCACACTGTCAACAGTATAATGAGTGAGAGGGATCCTCAGTTGTACAGGCGCTAATAGTTCAGATCTTCTCTGGCCTTGGGTGAACTAGTTACTTCTTTTATAAATTTCTGTGTAGATACATAGTGGTCTCACAGTGGGGGTTTGAGCCAAAGAAAAATGTTCTCCAAAAAGGCTATTGCGGGAATGATTAGCTCATTTGAGTGACCTCTAGACAAAACGTGCTAAATCATATCCTTTATCTTGTTATTTATTATTCAAGATATATCTCCAGAGAACACTACTAACTAGGTCCTCTGGCAACTCAATCAAACATGTCACATTTAACTGGTGGCTCTTTCCGGGTTATAGACCCTGGGAAAACCTGGCACATAACTGGGTTGCTCTTTCCGGGCTATAAACCCTGGGAAAAAGAACACTCGTCTCGGATTTAAACCCTGGTAATAACCTGCTAGGGGCTCACATACCTGTTGCCCTGATGACGGGATACAAACTTTGGGTATACCCTGCATAAGACTCACTTTTGGGATCTCTATGTTGGTATTAAAATCCGGGGTGACCTCTCGCAAATCAGACCCAATTCTTGAAGGTTTTTATGGTGTTGTTTAATGGACCCTGTCTCTTATATGAGGGCAACTGTCCAGACATATAAACCCACAATAAATCTCTAGAATGTTTGATTTCCATAATAGTGATAATATTGCATGTATCACTGTTTTAATATATCAGTTAGGAATTCAATGTAGCAGACTGAAGATGATGTATAAATATCTTATGCGTCAACATAAATGCTGTATCCATGATATTTATGTTCTCAGTATGAAATGATTATTGGCTTGTCAATAATGTTGTATAATTTTGTGCATGCTGGTTGTTCAATATATGTATCCAAAAAATCAAGGTACCTGAAACACCAGAGAACACAAATTATTTAATATAACTGAGACAGCTAGTACAGGGAAAAATTCATATGTGTCCCTGAAATTAAGACACTTGATCCAGTAAATAATATGGGGCCTAGTCCATCTTCAAAATTAATTGCTGGCATGGGAGAGAGAGGGGGAATATTGTTGTAACTACAACATTTTTAATGTCACCACATCACATAAGATAACAACTCCTTATATTCTCTTCTCCCCATAACATGCTTGCAACACTGAGAGCAGAGAGTGTGAATCCTGATGGAAAATTTGGGCAACCATTAAGACACTTCACTAATAATCTCTCTCGGTGATAGTCAGTATTCGTACCGGCTATTGTCCAGGGTCGATTCGACGTTGGATTTATTCTTCAGTTGTGTAATCTTGTCGGTAGCCCTGATCAAGCTGCTGAGAAAGTGAACACAATTGAAATCTCCAGGAGAAACATCCTTATCAATTCAGTCACTTTCCATTCCTGAAGTAGTGGGATTATTAAGCGTACTTGATACGTAATGGACGAGATGAAGGGAAAATTCTACCTGATGTTATGGGCGGTCATACAAAACCGACCCCAGTCTGGTGTCTATAAGACATTAGTCTATTGTTCGATGGTGTAATCTCTCTGGTGTACTAGGATCCACTTCGCCAGGAGTTAACTCATTGAATATCCAGGAAGGCCATCAAAATAACTGGACCCCTAGCCATTCATATGGAAGTGGAGAGCGTACGCAAAGTATGTGTCCAGGAAACGATGGATAACCAACCTGATGTCATTGGCGTATCATACGACTAGGAGCATAACGTGGACAACCTGAAAGATTTCATGAAGAGATAAAACAGGATCCGTCTCCGACGTCTGCCGTCAATTCATCCTCAGTTGAGAAAGCGTTTCTGCCTGAAAAATGGTGGAGACTAAAGGAAGGACAAAGTTGAGTACAACTGATGTCTTCCTCTTTTTTCATTCTCAATTGGGAAGACCTTTCTGCCGGAAAAATGGTAGGAATGTAAATAAGGATTACTGTCTTCAAACAGTTAACTCTTATATGGTAGAGATGACTGCAATTCCAGCAGCTGACACTCTATACAATGTCTGCGAAAGTGGACTAACGAAAGATCAGTTTCAAACAGCTGACTCCTTTCAAGATAAAGATCCCTGCACTCCAGCAGTCGACTCTTTATATCATAAGAACCATGCATTATGCAGTGGAATCTTATATTATTACTGAGATGCAAGGTATATTTACAAGACCTGGCCAGTCCTGTTCTCAAAGTCAGTAAAAAATAGCTTCCAAAATTCCAGTCAATATTGGGATATAAGAAGCTATACCCACATAATCACACCCCTTCAAAGGTGGCTGTGATAATGACGAACTTCTCTGTGCTGAGAGGATTCGCCCAATTCGCCATATGTAAACGTTTTGCTCATGTGGGAGAGAAAGAACGGATACTTCCCAGTCACTCAAAAGCACTTGGCTAGAGCATGGCTGAAGACAACTAGTTGGAACCTCCACCTGGAATTCTATATTAGTAGTAGTAGATGTTAGTCTAACTGCATCTACAAACCCAGTTGCTGCGTTGGAAACAGCTTAATTAGCAACTAAGGAGAGAAAATGCTGTCACTTCTCACAACACATCAAAATAGAGGCATAACGGAAGGAGAGAATCTCAACCGACAAGCACCTCTAAATCTATGGTAGGACTACGGAAATAAGTCAAGGAAATATAATGGGAAATTGCTACCATCTGCAAACACAAGAGGCTTATTGGAAAGGTAGACCCGGTGTCCAACGCTAACCAAATTTACAATAGTAGATTTTAGCCTTGACAAGTTTTGCAGCGGCTGCTATACAGTTCACCCGGAAGTGATTGTCTTTGTTCCGGTGATGATCAAAAATTTTAACCCAGTTCCAAATGCCAAGATTACTGTTGGAGAAAGTGTTCAGTTAAATACACTCTCGCAGGATTATCATTTTCCAGTGGCGAAGGGAAGAATGAAGTTCTGATAAGGTCAAAGGTTGAGAGATACATGGAATGCAACCATTCTCTCTAAACCTCATCTGGAAGTTGGCTTAATTGCAAAGCCATTACTTCACATAATGAATCTCTATGGTCCATTCATACATTACGAAATGGTGTGACTCAGAGAGATCATTTATCACAACAGGAAATATAGCAAGGATGTCAGCAGTGGAACACTGTCAGAGGTAAATAGAGGAGCAGTTCACATATGAGTGGAGTCAGGACTCCTGATGCTCCCAGTGACTTAAAGGAACTTAATGCAGGGCTAACTTCATGGTCTTTGCGTTTGCCACCAAATTCATCAACAGATGCAAGGTTGGGGCAGATTTTTTTTTTTAGGAGAAAAATCACTTAGTTCCAAATGTACTACTCTAGTAGGGTAAAGGGAGACAGGGAGTAATTGACAAAACCACCTGAGGTATCTGGGAACTGTGGATTTCTGCGATTTATCTGTCATACCTATGACAGATTTAAGAGAGGGGCCATGTGGCATGATGAAACAAAACTCCCCATTCCCAGCCCTACACATTCATAAGAATACTTCCGATTTAAGTGGCGTTTCCAGTTAGAAGGACGATTCTTGGAACTAGTATGTTCTAGAACGAGTTGGGGGATGGCAGCGATATATGCGCTTGTCTTTTGATTGGTTAATAAGTAATGAGCCCACGCTATTCCTGGGCCATATTTTAAAATCTAATTAGTTGAGCGGGGATTTCACCGGGAGCGGTCGCTAGTGTGATGTGATGACCCAACAATGCCCTTAAAAATTCAATAATATATTGTTCTCTGGACAACAGGTACCACTTTAAAACATACTTTAATGTTGTAGTTGTGCCTAGTGAACGAAAGAGAAGAATATAAGAGTATTTTATAAATAAAATGTGAACGTGGAAAACCTAACTTCTGTGCGCCAGTATTCTGAATACTGCTTCTTCAACCTTGACATGTCTTTCACGCTGTATACTCCAAATGCATATCAATCCCTTGATGTGACTGTTTGCGTATGCTTGATGAATGTATAGTACCCTCATGCAAATTCGCAAACCCAAACCCCTTGTGCATTCTTCATGCCTAGGATGACTTATTCTTGAATCAACTGTACCTTTGCTCTCGCGAGTTAACATGGCAGTCTGACTTGGAATGAGGGATGAAACATGTACACGTTCCTTTGTAAAACGCTGAGAATGATGGAGTGAGTGAGTTGGTGATTTAATAAATAGCCTCTCACATTAGTAGAAAGAAAGATGCTTCAAATATCCATATGTAAACAGGACGGTGATGGCACGCCAGAATTGCTAAGTCCATGTGATGCCTGGTCGCTATAAGCTCAAGAGAATTACTATAATTTCTCTTTGAAGTATTACACTGTTACCTCTACTGTTGGATGGTTCATATAAACTAGTTCCTAAGAGAACCATAGGTGTGTGAACCTGTGTCTTAGTCGGCTGAATATAATGTATGGCTCATGCAAACTTACCAGGACTAAACATGTTTTCCACATATGTGCTTGGTGCATATGTGAACCATTGCTATGCAATTGAGCTTCTGTTACCTACTGTGGACATTACTCAGTGGGGAGAGAGCACATGATGATGATGATGTACCTGTGAGACAAGTCTGGTGAAAAAGGGGTGAGGTCTGGCATTGCTGTGTAAGTGTATATGGAATGGGACATTTATGCACCGACATCACAGCCATTGGAATGGATGTCTGGTCTGCTAATTGGGTAAATGCCATTAGTTAATACATATTGCAGATTGCAGGTGTAAATGCCTATTTTCCATTTCCCTTCACAATGCCTGTCCCATGTTGCTATGTCACAATGATTGCTGTACTGTGTCTGGTCCTCCCTGTGCCCAGATCTACTGTGGTTCAAACATGGTGGAACTTAGACCACATAAATGCTTGTAATTGTGTTAAGCTACCCTGTCTCAGCATATGGTCTTGTGATTACCACAGATAAGGGTGAATTGAACACATATCACCCACAGTACATCACAGTGAAATTCACATCATCATCAAACTAGGAGAGGTGTGTTGGGACCACACCCATCCTTTTCCTCCCCATCCCCAATCTGTGTCTGTTGATGTATAATAACATTATCTTTTAACATATGTAAAGAGATGTTGTGCCATTTTATATATCGACAGAGAACAGTATGGTGGAGAGGTCATCCATATATCATCTGGGACAACTAAACAGAAGTCCTAGATCCAGAAGTGACTCCCTATCAAAAGGCAGGAAAATCTAAAAAGAATTTTCTCTCAGCTCTTTAACAGCTGAATGCAAAAATGGGAGCATAACACAATCTGAAGCACTATAATAGTGGTGAACTGGACAGTGATCTTGAGTCAGTCAGGGATCAACTGAGAGTAACATCAAATCTTGTTCTATGAACTACATTCATGGATAACTGTGGGGTAGCTTGGAGTGTTTGTTTATCTAAGACTAAACTTAGAAAATATCCAGCCGGATGCTCACACAGTGATTCTTGAAGAATGTGATTGAACAGTAGGGAAGTTGATCTGGCTAAGTGAGTAGCTGCAATGTATGGGACATTAAGTGTGTCATTATTGAAGTACTCAGTGACAGCCTTCACTAACAGCCTGATCAACGGTGAGATGCAGTACCATATCATCATACCAAATCTTGTCTTCAAGAGGAATGAATCTGCCATGAAGCTTATTCTGGGGAAGCTGCTAACTGGAGCTAGTCCAACATCCATGCTGATGATAAAAGGATTCAACAGACCCAGAACAGTAGTTTCTTCCTTGAGTGCCCATGGATAGGATTTCCTAAATTCCCAAGAGACAGGAAATGATGATAGATACCGATACTGTAACGGGATGGTGTAGTTAGATATTGGAGAGGAGGAAAAGAAGAATTTATTATTGGGTGGTGGAGTAATGGGGAGGTGGTGTATCATGTTTATCTTCATGCATGTGGGACATATTTTATGCATTTTCAATGTATGTATTGAGGTGTTGACATGCCAGCAGATGGAAAAATGGTCATCACAAGACTCACCATCAGCTCAATAAATTGTATGTTTGATGAACCAGTGTTTGAAGTACATGTCCCCAGTGAATTTCTTGTACAGTGCTGTCAAGTTTTGTCTCTGGTGACTGTCCTAAGTGCTGTGGTTGATTATACATATTGTGAAAAGTCCTGTATAGATGTTGTCAAGTATCTCATGATGTCTATCTTGTTTGTACACTTGTGGTGTAAACAATTCCTTGTGAATGCATGTTCCACTTTTGTCAAGAAACTGTCATGTAGATGTCCTGTCCAACAGATGTTATGTACAGTTATTGTTGAAGTTTGTTTGTCTACAAATAAATGAATCCTACAATCCCAAAGAAAAGGGACAAACTGATATAGGTCACAAAATGACAAAATATATAGGAGATCTATGTGACGGACGAACAGCACACTGTCATCAGTATAATGAGTGAGAGGGATCCTCAGTTGTACAGGCGCTAATAGTTCAGATCTTCTCTGGCCTTGGGTGAACTAGTTACTTCTTTTATAAATTTCTGTGTAGATACATAGTGGTCTCACAGTGGGGGTTTGAGCCAAAGAAAAATGTTCTCCAAAAAGGCTATTGCGGGAATGATTAGCTCATTTGAGTGACCTCTAGACAAAACGTGCTAAATCATATCCTTTATCTTGTTATTTATTATTCAAGATATATCTCCAGAGAACACTACTAACTAGGTCCTCTGGCAACTCAATCAAACATGTCACAACAACATTCATTTGACAATGTTTTTTTTTTTCTATGTGAATGAACGAAAGATGAGTGATTGGAAGGGCCGAATGTAAGACGGGCCTGCTTGCCCAATTTGTTACCCTTTGAAAATAAAGTTCGTTCGTTCGTTCGTTCCAAACAGTTACTCTTTTACACATCTCACTCCGCATTCTCAACAGTTACTCATATAAACAGCTCGCTCTGTCACTCACTTCCGTGTGCTCTTATATCGTTAACCTCAATCGCCCCTTCATTCACGCATTTACTCAATAACAACTCACTCACTCAGTCACGCACATAATTATTTCTCTTATAACACTCACCCCACTTTTTCTCTCGCTCTTACTTTTTAATTCTCTCTCTCTTTACGTCTCTTTCTCACTCATTATTTCTTCCTCACTCTTCCCTCTCTCACACTCACTGACTCACAGACTGGCTCTCTCACTCTCTCACTTATTTACTCACTCACTCATGCACTCACATTTACTGACTCACTCACTCTCTCCCTCGCTCACTCACTCTCACTCACTAACACACTCACTCGCTAACTAACTCACTACCTCTTTCTCACTCACTCACTTACTCACTCACTCACTCAATTATTCACTCATTCACTCACTCACTCACACACCCATTCTCATCTATCTTAAAAATTCACACCCACTCCTTCTCTCTCTCTCGCTCTCTCTCTCTCTCTCTCTCTCTCTCTCTTTCTCTCTCTCTCTCTCTCTGTCTCACTAACTCACTCACTCTCACTCTCTAATGCAATCACCCTATGTCTGTCTGTCTGTCTGTCTGTCTGTCTGTCTGTCTGTCTGTCTGTCTGTCGCGCTCTCTCTCCCTCTCTTCAAACACCTCAGATTATCAACCCGGACACACAATTACACTCCGACATTCAGCACCAAATGTCACCAAATGTGGGTCAGAGCAATTCCCGCCAGCACTCGAGCACACAACCCCACAAGCCATACAGGTAATTTGCCCGATCAATTCCCTGCCCATTCAGAAATCCACTCACCAGATTAAAACGCACGTCAGGTAATTTGAAGGTGATTGTACTAAGCGTTGCCTGGGAGTGCTCGCCCGCAGCGCACCGGCGCACTGGGGCGTGACTTCATTCCACTCACATCTAACAACAGATGCGCTACTCTCCCTCAGTGAGGCCGTGGCATGGGACAGGAGGCTGCAGTTTGTGTCCCCAGTGTGTGGCACTAAGTGGCCGCGGCAACCAGTCAATTAGTAATCATTGATATAGTGACCATTGGTATAGTGAGAATAGATGTAGTGACAGTTGGTATAGTGAGAATAGATGTAGTGACAATTAATGTGGCAACAAATACATATATTGATAATTGATGAAGCAACAATGGATATAGTGACAATTGATGAATCAACAATAGATAGTTTGTTGTTGTTGCGTATCCCTTTACAGGACGTTGTAGTCAACATCAGTATCCTTCAGCTGTTGATGTACTAGGCAAAATTACGCTCAGTAGTTTGCCATTGCTTTCTGAGCGACCGCCTCACATACCTCTGTAAGTTACCAATGCGGCAAGAACTGCTACAGATTATCGAGCAGGTTACGTTCCTCACGAGAATATAAGGGATTACTGTATAGTGACAACTGATTCTGTGACATTCTTTGTACCAACAATAGATATAGTGACATTTGATGAAGCAACAATAGATACATTGAGAATAGATGGAGCAACAATAGATACAGTGACTATAGATGAAGTAAGATCTGATATAGTAACAATAGAAATTGTGACAACTGATGTAGCAACAATAGATATAGCGACAATAGATATTGTAACATCTGAGATGATATCAAGTGATACAGCGAGCGAGCGAGAGAGAGAGAGAGAGAGAGAGAGAGAGAGAGAGAGAGAGGAGAGAGAGAGAGAGAGAGAGAGAGAGAGAGAGAGAGAGAGAGAGAGAAAGCCAACTAGCTAGCGAACACGCGAGCGAACGAACGAGCGAGAGAGAGAGAGAGAGAGAGAGAGAGAGAGAGTGAGACAGACAGACAGACAGACAGACAGACAGACAGACAGGGAGAGATGCCAGCGGGCGAGAGGGAGAGATAAACAAATAAACAGAGAGACAGTGCGAGAGAGAGAGAGAGAGAGAGAGAGAGAGAGAGAGAGAGAGAGAGCCAACTAGCTAGCGAACACGCGAGCGAACGAACGAGCGAGAGAGAGAGAGAGAGAGAGAGAGAGAGAGAGAGAGAGAGAGAGAGATGAAAGTGAAGCTACGGACGTGTCTGTGCGTGCATCTATGTACAACCGAGTTGTAGAACACACGACATGCAAGGTCAGATCACTGAACATTGAACAGCCAGAAGCCAATGCAATGAGACAGTGGCACACGCATGTGTGCATGTGTGTAGAGAATGTTGATGTGGGGTTACGTATGCGTGTGTACATTATGTTCCTACGCGGTGTAAGTATGTGTGTGCATATGTGTGTAGTAAGCATAGACGTACACTGCATGTGTATGTAACACTTAGATGCAATAAGTGTGTGTGTGTGTGTGTTTGTGTGTGTGCTTAAAACCAGTATCGCGGTGTGCGTGTGTGCGTGTGTGTGTCTGTGTGAAAAACATTATAGCGATGAGTGTGCATGTGTGTGTGTGTGTGTGTGTGTGTGTTAAAAACCAGTATCGTGGTGTGCGTATGTATGCAACCAGGATGAATCCAGCGTGCGCGTTTGCATGTTTGTGTGTTTGCAGTATACATCAGAAAGGTGTGTCGTGTACATATATATATATGTGATACAGCGAGCGAGCGAGAGAGAGAGAGAGAGAGAGAGAGAGAGAGAGAGAGAGAGAGAGAGAGAGAGAGAGAGAGAGAGAGCGGTTTACGGCACTGTGGATCATAAGAGGCAGGACTGGTTTGCGGCCAACAGCGAGACTCTGCAGCCCCTGATTGATAAGAAGAAGAAAGCTCTCTTAAGAAACAAGGAAAGACCAACGCGTAACACTCTGAGTGAGCTAAGGCAAGCTAGGAAGGATGTGCAAAAGGCTGCCAGGCAGTGTGCAAATGATTATTGGATCAAGTTATGTGAGTCCATTCAAATCGCAAGTGATAAGGGAGACATAAGAAGCATGTATGAAGGAATAAAGAAAGCTTGTGGTCCAGTGATCAAAAGAAGTGCACCAGTGAAAACCTTGACTGGAGACGTCATCACTGATAAGAAACAGCAGATGGACAGATGGGTAGAGCACTATTTGGAGCTTTACTCAAGTGAGACCAAACTAGCGGATGATGCTCTCAACGCCATAGAGGCTCTACCAACTCTTGACCACCTGGACACACTTCCCACCATAACAGAAGTTAAGTGTGCTATAAATGAACTTGCATCTGGCAAGGCTCCAGGTAAGGATGGGATTCCAATAGAGGTTATCAGGAGTGGGCAAGACACACTCACTATACAGATCCACCAGCTAATAGAGCTATGCTGGCGTGAAGGACAAGTCCCACAGGATTTCAAAGATTCAAGCATCATAACACTGTACAAGAACAAGGGCGATCGGAGCGACTGCAACAACTATAGGGGTATCTCACTTCTGTGTATTGTTGGAAAAGTATTTGCCAGAATTGTTCTGCGCAGACTTCAAGTCCTAGGAGATCAAGTCTACCCCGAATCACAGTGTGGCTTTCGACAGAACCGGTCTACCACTGATATGATATTCTCATTGCGACAAATGCAAGAAAAATGCCGTGAACAGAATCAACCACTGTTTATTGCCTTCATCGACCTCACAAAGGCATTTGACTTGGTCAGTCGTGAGGGTCTGTTCAAGGCACTAAAGAAGATTGGCTGCCCACCAACTCTTCTGTCCATTGTGGAATCGTTCCACACAGGCATGAAGGGTATAATCAAGTTTGATGGTGCAACTTCTGAAGAATTTGAAATCAAGAGTGGAGTTAAGCAAGGTTGTGTACTAGCTCCCACCCTCTTTGGGAATATACTTTTCACTTCTACTGAAATATGCATTTCGTGATCAGGATGGTGGTATATACATTCACTCACGCTCAGATGGCGGCCTCTACAATGCTCAGAGATTGAAGGCTAAGACCAAAATTAGGAGGGTACTGATCAGAGAGTTGCTTTTTGCAGATGATGCTGCAGTTACGACCCACTCTGAGGAAGAATTGCAATGTCTACTATCTGCATTCTCCAATGCTTGTTCTGAATTTGGTTTAACAATTAGCAAAAAGAAGACACAGATTATGTCACAAGGTGCACATGAGGTACCATCAATCTTTATTGACGACGCCGAACTAGAGATAGTAGACCATTTTACATATCTAGGATCAGTGGTAAATAGCAAATTATCCCTAGATCAGGAAATCAACATCCGGATTGGTAAGGCAGCAACAACAATGAACAGGTTAAGAAAAAGAGTCTGGGAGAACAGGAAGCTTACTGCCAAAACAAAAGTCCTTGTCTATCAAGCCTGTGTCCTTAGTACTCTTCTCTATGGCAGTGAAACCTGGACAACTTACTCACACCAAGAGAACAATTTAAACAGCTTTCATATGCGGTGTCTGCGAAGAATTCTTGGTATTAAGTGGCAAGACAAAATCACAAATACTGAAGTATTGGAAAGATCAGGTTGTGTGACAGTTTATTCCATGCTCAGTCTTCGTAGACTTAGATGGATAGGACATCTTAGGAGGATGGATGATGGTAGAATACCAAAGGATATCTTTTTTGGTGAATTACAGATGGGTAAGAGATCTCAGGGTCGGCCTCTACTACGTTACAAAGATGTGTGTAAGCGGGACATGATTGATACAGGCATTGATAATGCACATTGGGAGCAAGTCGCCGCTGAACGTGTTGCATGGAGGGCAAATATCAGAAATGGAATAAAGTCAAAGGAGAAAATTATTGCAGAAAAGTCACACACCAAGCGTTTGAGACGTAAGATGGTGCATGATGGTGGAAATGACCACGTGTTCACATGCACCCACTGTGAACGGACATTTACAGCGCAAATTGGCCTTATCAGTCACACTCGCTACCGCCATAGTTAAAAGTTATTATGCCTTTTTAAAGCACAAACTATCGTCTGTCAAGACGGCAGGGTGCCAATGGAATGGAATATATATATATATATATATATATATATATATATATATATATATATATATATATATATATATATATATATATATATATATATATATATATATATATCTCGATATATCGGTGCATCTCGCTCGTTCGCACTATCTTTCTATCTTTGCGTCTCTCTCTCTCTCTCTCTCTCTCTCTCTCTCTCTCTCTCTCTCTCTCTCTCTCTCTCTCTCTTTTAAATTTCTACTTTCCATATCTCAGACAATACTTTCTCTTAACTCCCCAATGCCCTCTTGTACCCTCTCCTCCCCCCCCCCCCCCACTTAATCTCCCCTGACCCGCCTCCTATCCCTCTTAGAGACTCAGCACCAGGTCACGTGTCTAGCAAGGAGCAAGCAACAGACCTCTGATGCAGAAATAATCAATGGTCTAGAACTGTACTTAAAACATTTTTATTCCCAGATCTGCCCACTGCCCGCGGCACCCTGTGAGCAATCTGCACCCCAACCCTGGTGAAGAGGCTGCACACGCTATATTCCTTCACATCTTTCACTCAGTGATGCATCACAACCTCCGCTATCAAACACTATCACCGTGAGAAGCAGCCACTCCCCCAACCCTAACACCAGTGGTGGTGTGGTGTAGTGTGGTGGCCAGTTCATTAGTTAAACCGTAGAACTCTCACCCGCACCCCTGTAACAGTACATTCACTGCAAAATCGTTATCTACTATTCTAAACTAACACAGGAGAGTGATTCTATATCATGCATGTATATATATATATGTATCTAAGTGCGTTATGATTCTATATATGGTGCATCTATATGTGTGTTGTGGGTGGGTATAGATGTACGATATATATATAATCATAACACATATAGCTGCATGAATCATAAAAAAAAACTTAAAAAAACCCACCCACCCACACACACACACCGCGTACATCTATCTATATGTTTGTATGTGTATTGTGGTTCTATATATCGTGCATATATTTGTATGCATGCGTGTTGTGACTCTATTTATCGTGCATCTCTATATGTATGTAGGCGTGTTGTGGTTCTGTATATTGTCCATCTATATGTATGTATGTGTATTATGGTTCTGTATATCGTCCATCTATACGTATGTATGTGTGTTGTTGTTCTAAACATCGTGCATCTATATGTATTTGTGTGTGTGTGTTGTGGTTCTATATATCGTGCATCTAAGTCTGTTTTGTGGTTATGTTCTTGCATTCGTGTTCAACGAGTTTTTGGACCCCAGGCTTACTCGTCGAATTTGTGTGGTAATTGATTTATGACGCACGAACGCTGATATCTGCACAGTGTATTTGTTACCGCCCCTCCTATAAGGTGATTTCCATGATTGTTTCCCTTGTTATCGCGAAAATCACAACCTAATAAAATCACATGCTATTCACATGTAGTTTCCATCGGCACATACACACAGCTCCACATGAAAGTAGATCTACGGTTATGGAATGTGGCCGAGTAGTGCTCACGTTCGTGAGCGCACCCTCCCGCCAATGTCAAGAGATTTGCCATCGCTCGAGCGTCAATGACGACATTCCACGCTTCAGTTGTTCAGACGATTATTGCCGACCAAGGTGTCTTCTCCGCACGGCGGGACGATTTCAATTATTTCACACAATCCTATTTGTGCACGTATATCTGCTTCTGCACTGTGCAGGAATATATATATATATATATATATATATATATATATATATATATATATATATATATATATATATATATATATATATATATATATATATATCTTATATATAAATTAGGATCTTCGTCTGTCTGTATGTATGTATGTCCTTTATTTGTTCGCGAACGGCCCATCCGATTGAGATGAAATTTTCTACACGCCTTCCTTTCATTCCAGCGCTGCCAACTGTGATATTTTGTTAGTGTGAAATCGCCTGCTTACTCAGTATTATTTAATTTTTCATTTTTCATTATAATTTCATATATCTCCGGGGACCTAACTCTGTAAAAGTTATTTCAAGGTGCATAACTTTTCTGTATAACTTATAGTCATATTGTGGCATCGTTTTCAAAGATTTATAAACTCTTTGTCCATAGTTATGTACCGGCATATGAGTTATAATAAATAATGATACAATCTGTAAGGCATTTTCAAAGTTTTCATAAAAATAATGCACAATGCATAACATTGTAACTCATCTTTTTTTGCTTAAGAAGTTACTGTAGTCATGCAGGTGATTAGAAAGAGTTTTCATTAAAAATAATGGATGGTGTGTGGAAGGACATTCTTTTAAGTTTCTTTTTTTTTTGTATGAATTTAATGAGAACTTATATGACTACTTATATGAATTAAATGAGATGCTCCCCACCAGGGACTGGGCGAAGCCGGACAGGGTCAGGCAGACAGATAGACAGACAGACAGACAGATAGACAGTCGGGAACAGGAACTTATATGACTACTTATATAAATTAAATGAGATGCTTCACACCAGGAGCTGGGCGATGCCGGGCCGGGTCAGACAGACAGACAGACAGACAGACAGACAGACAGACAGACAGACAGACAGATAGTCGGTAACGGGAACGGGAACTTATATGACTACTTATATGAATTAAATGAGATGCTCCCCACCAGGGACTGGGCGAAGCCGGGCAGGGTCAGGCAGACAGATAGACAGACGGATAGACAGACAGATAGACAGTCGGGAACGGGAACTTATATGACTACTTATATGAATTAAATGAGATGCTCCACACCAGGAGCTGGGCAATGCCGGGCCGGGTCAGACAGACAAACAGACAGACAGACAGACAGACAGACAGACAGACAGACAGACAGACAGACAGACAGACAGACAGACAGACAGACAGACAGACAGACAGACAGTCGGTAACGGGAACGAGAACTTATATGACTACTTATATGAATTAAATGAGATGCTCCCCACCAGGGTCTGGGCGAAGCCGGGCAGGGTCAGCTAGTATATATATATATATGAAAGTAGATCTACGGTTATGGAATGTGGCCGAGTAGTGCTCACGTTCGTGAGCGCACCCTCCCGCCAATGTCAAGAGATTTGCCATCGCTCGAGCGTCAATGACGACATTCCACGCTTCAGTTGTTCAGACGATTATTGCCGACCAAGGTGAACTTATATATATTATATATATTATATATATATTATTATTATAATTCCATTTGGCACCTTGCCGTCTTGACAGACGATAGTTTGTGCTCTAAAAAGGCATAATAACTTTTAACTATGGCGGTAGCGAGTGTGACTGATAAGGCCAATTTGCGCTGTAAATGTCCGTTCACAGTGGGTGCATGTGAACACGTGGTCATTTCCACCATCATGCACCATCTTACGTCTCAAACGCTTGGTGTGTGACTTTTCTGCAATAATTTTCTCCTTTGACTTTATTCCATTTCTGATATTTGCCCTCCATGCAACACGTTCAGCGGCGACTTGCTCCCAATGTGCATTATCAATGCCTGTATCAATCATGTCCCGCTTACACACATCTTTGTATCGTAGTAGAGGCCGACCCTGAGATCTCTTACCCATCTGTACTTCACCAAAAAAGATATCCTTTGGTATTCTACCATCATCCATCCTCCTAAGATGTCCTATCCATCTAAGTCTACGAAGACTGAGCATGGAATAAACTGTCACACAACCTGATCTTTCCAATACTTCAGTATTTGTGATTTTGTCTTGCCACTTAATACCAAGAATTCTTCGCAGACACCGCATATGAAAGCTGTTTAAATTGTTCTCTTGGTGTGAGTAAGTTGTCCAGGTTTCACTGCCATAGAGAAGAGTACTAAGGACACAGGCTTGATAGACAAGGACTTTTGTTTTGGCAGTAAGCTTCCTGTTCTCCCAGACTCTTTTTCTTAACCTGTTCATTGTTGTTGCTGCCTTACCAATCCGGATGTTGATTTCCTGATCTAGGGATAATTTGCTATTTACCACTGATCCTAGATATGTAAAATGGTCTACTATCTCTAGTTCGGCGTCGTCAATAAAGATTGATGGTACCCCATGTGCACCTTGTGACATAATCTGTGTCTTCTTTTTGCTAATTGTTAAACCAAATTCAGAACAAGCATTGGAGAATGCAGATAGTAGACATTGCAATTCTTCCTCAGAGTGGGTCGTAACTGCAGCATCATCTGCAAAAAGCAACTCTCTGATCAGTACCCTCCTAATTTTGGTCTTAGCCTTCAATCTCTGAGCATTGTAGAGGCCGCCATCTGAGCGTGAGTGAATGTATATACCACCATCCTGATCACGAAATGCATATTTCAGTAGAAGTGAAAAGTATATTCCAAAGAGGGTGGGAGCTAGTACACAACCTTGCTTAACTCCACTCTTGATTTCAAATTCTTCAGAAGTTGCACCATCAAACTTGATTATTCCCTTCATGCCTGTGTGGAACGATTCCACAATGGACAGAAGAGTTGGTGGGCAGCCAATCTTCTTTAGTGCCTTGAACAGACCCTCACGACTGACCAAATCAAATGCCTTTGTGAGGTCGATGAAGGCAATAAACAGTGGTTGATTCTGTTCACGGCATTTTTCTTGCATTTGTCGCAATGAGAATATCATATCAGTGGTAGACCGGTTCTGTCGAAAGCCACACTGTGATTCGGGGTAGACTTGATCTCCTAGGACTTGAAGTCTGCGCAGAACAATTCTGGCAAATACTTTTCCAACAATACACAGAAGTGAGATACCCCTATAGTTGTTACAGTCGCTCCGATCACCCTTGTTCTTGTACAGCGTTATGATGTTTGAATCTTTGAAATCCTGTGGGATTTGTCCTTCACGCCAGCATAGCTCTATTAGCTGGTGGATCTGTAGAGTGAGTGTGTCTTGCCCACTCCTGATAACCTCTATTGGAATCCCATCCTTACCTGGAGCCTTGCCAGATGCAAGTTCATTTATAGCACACTTAACTTCTGTTATGGTGGGAAGTGTGTCCAGGTGGTCAAGAGTTGGCAGAGCCTCTATGGCGTTAAGGGCATCATCCGCTAGTTTGGTCTCACTTGAGTAAAGCTCCAAATAGTGCTCTACCCATCTGTCCATCTGCTGTTTCTTATCAGTTATGATTTCTCCAGTCAAGGTTTTCAGCGGTGCACTTCTTTTGATCACTGGACCACAGGCTTTCTTTATTCCTTCATACATGCTTCTTATGTCTCCCTTATCACTTGCGATTTGAATGGACTCACATAACTTGATCCAATAATCATTTGCACACTGCCTGGCAGCCTTTTGCACATCCTTCCTAGCTTGCCTAAGCTCACTCAGAGTGTTACGCGTTGGTCTTTCCTTGTTTCTTAAGAGAGCTTTCTTCTTCTTATCAATCAAGGGCTGCAGAGTCTCGCTGTTGGCCGCAAACCAGTCCTGCCTCTTATGATCCACAGTGCCGTAAACCCCTACGGCAGTTTTATAAAGAGTTTCCTTAATTTGACCCCACTTTTCATTTACTGTACAATTTTCTGGTGTATCAGTGAAAGCGTCTTCAAGTTGCTGTTGAAACTGAAAGCACTTTTCAGGATCATGAGTGTTAATAATATTAATCCTGGGGCTAGATTTGTGTTTAGCTGTGTAGATTCTCTTTGGTCTCAGTCTAACTCTTGCAACAACCAAAGAATGATCTGTATCACAGTCAGCACTGTGGTAACTACGAGTCAATGATATATGGTTCAGATGTTGTCTCCGTGTGATGATGAAGTCCAGCTGGTGCCAATGGCCGGATCTTGGATGTTTCCATGTGACCTTATGCATCTCTTTTGTTTTAAAAAAAGAGTTTGTAATACATAGGTCATTACTGGTGCAATGCTCCAGCAGCCTTTGCCCATTTTCATTCATGCGACCGATGTTGTATTTTCCAAGGGACACTGGCCATGAACTCGAGTCCTTGCCCACACGAGCATTGAAATCACCGAGCATATAAATATTATAATATATATATATATATATATATATATATATATATATATATATATATATATATATATATATATATATATATATATATATATATACAATATATATTATATATATATATATATATATATATATATATATTATATATATTATATATATTATATATATATATATATATATATATATATATATATATATATATATATATATATATATATATATATATATATATATATATATATATATATATACTAGCTGACCCGGACCGGCTTCGCCCAGGCCCTGGAGGGGATCTATCTATCTATCAGTCTGTCTGTCTGCTTGTTTGTCTGTCTGTCTGTCTGGCTGACCCGGCCCGGCTTCACCCAGTCCCTGGTGAGGAGCATCTCATTTAATTCATATAAGTAGTCATATAAGCTCTCCCGTTCCCGACTATCTGTCTGTCTGTCTATCTGTCTGTCTGTCTGTCTGACCCGGCCCGGCTTCACCCAGTCCCTGGTGGGGAGCATCTCATTTAATTCATATACGTAGTCACATAAGCTCTCCCGTTCCCGACTATCTGTTTTTCTGTCTATCTGTCTGTCTGTCTGTCCCGGCCCGGCTTCACTCAGTCCCTGGTCGGGAGCATCTCATTTAATTCATATACGTAGTCATATAAGCTCTCCCGTTCCCGACTGTCTGTCTATCTGTCTGTCAGTCTGACCCGGCCCGGCTTCACTCAGTCCCTGGTGGGGAGCATATAAGTAGTCAAATAAGCTTCCGTTCCCGACTATCTGTCTGTCTGTCTATCTATCTGACCCGGCGTTGCTTCGCCCAGCTCCTGGCGCACAGTAACTTAAAAGAATGTCCTTCCACACACCATTCATTATTTTTAATGAAAACTTTTTAATCACCGACATGACAGTTGATAAGTTCTTTAAGCAGAAAAAGATGGGTTACAATGTTATGCATTATGCATTATTTTTATGAAAACTTTGAAAATGCCTTAAAGATTATATCATTATTTATTATAACTTATATGTCTGAAAATAACTATAGACAAAGAGTTTAACAATAGGGCAAGTAAGTCCAACAATATGACTATAAAGTATATAGAAATGTTATTAAAAGTTGTGCCCCTTGAAATAACTTTTCTAGAGTGAAGTCCCCCGGCTATATAGAAATTATATAATGAAAAATGGAAAAGTAAATGTTATTAAATAAGTAGAAGATTTTACATTAAGAAACTATTATAGTCGGTTGCACAGGAATGAAAGGAAGACGTGTAGAAAATTTTATCTCAATCGGATGTACCGTTATTGAACGCATCCAATACATACATAGCTGACCACAAACACACAAAGCCACATACACTCTGTTATATATATATATATATATATATATATATATATATATATATATATATATATATATATATATATATATATATATATATATATATTAGCTGCCCGGCCCGGCTTCGCCCAGGCTCTGGCGGGGATCTATGTATGTATGTATGTATGTATGTATGTATGTATGTATGTATGTATGTATGTATGTATGTATGTATGTATGTATGTATGTATGTATGTATGTATGTATCTATCTATCTATCTGTCTGTCTGTCTGTCTGCTTGTCTGTCTGTCTTTCTGACCCGGCCCGGCTTCGCCCAGTCCCTGGCGGGGATCTATCTATATATCTATCTATCTATCTATCTATCTATCTATCTATCTATCTATCTATCTATCTATCTATCTATCTATCTATCTATCTATCTATCTATCTATCTGTCTGTCTGTCTGTCTGACCCGGCCTGGCTTCGCTCAGCCCCTGGCGGCGATCTATCTATCTGTCTGTCTGTCTGCTTGTCTGTCTGTCTGTCTGACCCGGCCCGGCTTCGCCCACTCCTGGCGGTCTAAGATAAATCCATTATTTGTAATGAACACTGGTTTTAAAAACATAAAAAGATGTTTTAGAAAATTTTCACTATTTAAATAGATGCATTACTTTTATGATAATTATGAAAATGCCTTAAAGATTGTATCATTATTTATTATAACTCATATGCCTGTAAATAACTATAGACAAAGAGTTTATAAATCTTTGGGGGGGGGGGGGGTAAACCCCGCATTTTAACAGTATTTTAACAGGCGTGCTGCGTGTAAGGTATGCATAAAGTATGAACAACACACACAAAATTAACTTAAGAATGTCCTTCCAGACACCATGTGCTCTCTTTCACTAAAATAGAAAATTAGATTTTTAACTAACTATTGCATTTCATCTGAATCTGATAAAGGGCACACACACAGAAACAAATATTGTCTACATATATAGTAGAGGATATTGAAATATGGTACATGGCCAAAAGAAAAAGGGCAACCTGAAACTACTAAACGTAAATGCTGGGTACTTCAAAGGATAGGCTTCTTCTTTTTTTTAGACAAAAAAAAAACAACCTGCATTTTAACAGGCGTGCTGCGTGTAAAGTATGCATAAGGTATGCACACCCACAACATTGAATGAAAAATGTGATGTTGACACACACGCGGCCAACTTTTTTTTTTAAAGCAAAAACAAAATCGAGAATATACCCATTTAGTTGTGTACTGACCTTCTCTCTGCCAAGCGAACGAAAAAAAACAAATGCTTCGATTACTTCAAAAGTTCCACTCCGAAAAAAAGTAAAATTCTAATGAACACTGGTTTTAAAAACATAAAAAGATGTGTTAGAAAATTTTCACTATTTAAATAGATGCATTACTTTTATGATAATTATTATGAAAATGCCTTAAAGATTATATCACTATATATTATAACTCATATGCCTGTAAATAACTATAGAAAAGAGTTTATAAATCTGTGAAAACAATGCAACAATCTATACATAAAATAATAGTGATGTTATTAAAAGTTATGACCCTTGAAATAACTTTTCTTATGTTAAGTCCCCTTGATAAATATTAGCTGCCCGGCCCGGCTTCGCCCAGGCTCTGGCGGGGATCTATCTATCTATGTATCTATCTATCTATCTATCTATCTATCTATCTATCTATCTATCTATCTATCTATCTATCTATCTATCTATCTATCTATCTATCTATCTATCTATGTATCTATCTATCTATCTATCTATCTATCTATCTATCTATCTATCTATCTATCTATCTATCTATCTATCTATCTATCTATCTATCTATGTGGAGCATCTCATTTAATTCATCGTCAATCAATTCATTTAATCTATAGGAAGGGGACGTAACTTAAGATATAACAATGGTACTAAAAGTTATATCCCTTTTTGTCATATATTTTTATATTTTCTTATGTTCAGTCATGTAATTACAAAATTAAATTTTAGGAAGGTAATAGCTGATAGCTGATAGATAAAACTATCACAGTTGGTTGCACAGGAATGAAAGGAAAACGTGTAGAAAATTTCATCTCAATCGGTTGGACCGTTCGCGAACGCATAAAGGACGGACATACATACATACATACATACATACATACATACATACATACATACATACATACACACACAGATTTATATATATATATATATATATATATATATATATATATATATATATATGCACACACACACACACACACACACACACACACACTAGCTTCGCCCAGTCCCTAACGGGGATCTGTCTGTCTGTCTGTCTGTCTGTCGGTCGGTCTGTCTGTCTGTCTGTCTGTCTGTCTGTCTGTCTGTCTGTCTGTCTGTCTGTCTGTCTGTCTGTCTGTCTGTCTGTCTGTCTGTCTGTCTGTCTGTCTGTCTGTCTGTCTGTCGTCTCTTTCACACTCACAACATTGAATGAAATGTTGTGAAAACCTGATGTTGACCGCAGTAGCGGCCAACTATTGTTGCGCCTTAAAAAAAAATATAAACGTTAATTGTATACAAAAACAATGTTCTTTTAGTATTTTAACAGGCGTGCTGTGTGTATGGCATTTGTGTAGGTCTGTTTAACAGGGCGTTTGAACATCAAATGACATATTTACATAGTATGCATAAAGTATGAACCAAAAAAATAACTTAAGAATGTCCTTCCACACATCATGTGTTCTCTTTCACACCCACAACATTGAATGAAATGTTGGGAAAACCTGATGTTGACCGCACATGCGGCCAACTATTGTTGCACCTTTTTTTAAAATATAAACGTTAACTGTATACAAAAACAATGTCTTTTTAACATAAAAATAAAGTATATACATTTTATGCAAGTGTGACTTTTGTACTGACCTTCTCCCGGCCAAGCGAACGGAAAAACAAATCCTTCGTACCTGTAAACGCCAAAGTGTGAAGGATATCCAAGATATGCTGGGTTGACTGCGGCGTAATTCAAAGGATATGCAAAAGTTTATCTCCCAAAAAAGTGTGTGTCTTTCCTCTCATGCCTAAGGCGGCGCATAGGGCAGAAGTCGTGGCTCTCCATGTTTGTGCGAAGCGTCAAACATTTGTAGCCAGAAATCTGATTCTGTGACAGTTGGGAGTTCCATGATGCGGATTGTCAAGCCGCCGATAAATTTAGTCAAACTAGAAAATAACACGTCCCACCACCCCGACCCAAGCCGGAAACTCTTTATAATGACATATATACATAGTATGCATAAAGTATGAAACAAAAAAAGAATCAAAAAAACTTAAGAATGTCCTGCCATACACCATGTGTTCTCTTTCTTCTTCTTCTTCTTTGCGTTCATCCGGAGTGATTTTTTCAGATGTGATTGCGGTGTGTCTGGTTAGGCACCCTCGGGTCGAAACCCTCAGGTCAACACATCCGACTTTTAGCGTGCATTTTTGGCCAGGTTAGCAATCCTGGGAGACTCTCACTTTTGTGGTACCGTCCACATCTCAGCTGGTCTAGTTGGAACAGTCGAAGACTACACGGTCATCCCTCAAGTGAAGGCAGGGACAGTCCATAGCATTTTCCGCCATCCTGGGTGGCTTCCATAATTGCAGAGCCGGCACATAACGCTCTGGTGCTGGGTTTACCGAGGGAATCGTCACGTCCTGCTCATGGCTGTTTTAATTCCTCACTTCAATATATTGGGCATTTCGCTCGCCCTGGGCCGTTCCTGCACAAACCAGTCAGCTCTGCGGTTGGTTTCCACTAAGCGAGTTTTCGGACATGTGCTTGTCCCTGTACCCATCAGAGCTGTTCCAGGCACGGCGGACATTCGGAAAACTACCTAGTCAGAGCTGTTCCGAACAAGAGCGGCATTCGGAAACTAGGTAGTCAGAGCTGTTCCTAGCACGGGAGACATTCGGAAGAGACATTTCACTCGGACGTAAATGCGTAGTGTCAATTTTTAGTTTGCCACCCGTAGGACGACACTTCCGACTTCCGGCGGGCATTTTTTAGTGAGGTTAACCTTCCTCTGGTTTCGAGACACGTTAGACTGTTGTAATGTCACCCACATCTCAGCTGGTCAAGATAGGACGATCAACGATGTCGTGGTCTGCCTTCAAGGGAAGGCAGGGGCAGACCATGGGCATTTTCTCGTTATCCAAGGAGGCTTCCATAATTGCAGAGCCGGTACATATTGCTCTGAGACTGGGCTCACCCAAGGAGTTTCCACGTCCTGCTCATGGCTGCTTTAGTTCCTCACTTCCATGTGTTGGGCATCCCACTTGCCACTGATCGCTCAATCACACACCAGGAGCGGTCAGACTGCGAGTGACATCCACTCGGTAAGCTTTTGCTTGTGACTTCAGACCACGCAATAGGTTCGCTCGCCGTGCGTTCCATTTCGCGTTGATGAGACATTCTTCCACTTTTGTCTACACTCTCTATGAGTTAGATACAGACAGTTTCCGTAACCCTTCGACTGGGGCACTTTTCTGACTTTTTTGTACTCGCTCGCGAGGTAGGCTACATGTGCTGCCGGCTCAGCACCTTACCTTCGTGCAGCAGTGAACGGGAAACGGCCAGGCCCCTTCATCCGGGAAACTCTCATATCCCCCAGCTGGGAGCCTTCGAACATGTATCAGACCTGAGCATGTAGCTTGCTCAGTATCATGTTTCTATTTTCCGGTAGACGGGTATCAGCCTGGCTCTAAGATCCGAGGGTTTGTGGCTTAGAGGCGTTCAGCCACAGCCCTCGACAGGGAGCCTTAAGAGATTTGTCCGGACCAAGAAATTCTGCCTTTGTGCACCTCATTTAAATTTTGACTGCTATCCTCAGTCTATGCCTGCAGAGCAGCAGGTTGTGTCTCTCTTAGTCTGGTCCCTATCCCATAAGCTGTCCGATATGTAATTTTTCACCCATCGGCAAGCAAACAGGGTCTATGGGACACGCAAGCTCCCCCACCACTTCAAGGTGGAGACACATCGGGGGAGGTGTTCTCTTTCACACCCACAACATTGAATGAAATGTTGGGAAAACCTGATGTTGACCGCACACCTTTTTTTAAAAAAAAAATATAAACGTTAATTGTATACAAAAACAATGTCTTTTTAAAATAAAAATAAAGCATATACATTTTATGCAAATGTGACTTTTGTACTGACCTTCTCCCGGCCAAGCGAACGTAAAAACAAATCCTTCGTACCTGTAAACGCCAAAGTGTGAAGGATATCCAAGATATGCTGGGTTGACTGCGGCGTAATTCAAAGGATATGACAGAAATAAAATTTTCACGTATCTAAAATAAATGCATTATTTTTAATGAAAACTTTTTATCACCTTGTTTATAACAGACATGACTGTAGATAACTTCTTTAAACATAAAAATATGAGTTAGAAAATTTTCACGTATCTAAAATAGATGCATTATTTTTATGAAAACTTTGAAAATGGCTTAAAGTTTTTATCACTTTGTTTATAGCTCATGTGACTGTAGATAACTTCTTTAAACATTTTATAAAAATGAATAAACATACAACAATTATTTAAATTAAATAATATAGCAATGCTACTAAAAGTAATGTCAATTGATATAACTTTTCTTAAGTTAAGTCCCCTTGCAATATTTTAACTAATGTTAATTTATTACGTAAATAGTGTTTTTAAACTAACAAAACTATGCCAGTTGGCTGCGCGGAAATGAGAAGAACATCTGTTGAATATTTCATCTCAATCGGATGGACCGTTCGGGAACGCATAAAGGACACACAAAGACACAAACATTCTCTTTTATATATATATATATATATATATATATATATATATATATATATATATATATATATATATATATATATATATATATATATATATATATATATATGAGTGGCACCTTGCAGTCTTGACAGACCAAAGTATGTGAGTTGGAATGTGGCCAGAATTCCATCACAATGCCTGGGCAGAGCTTCAGAGAAACATGTGGTGCCCAAACGACATGTCCCTTCTCTCGGCCTTGCCTCGTGGTTTCCAGAGGAATGGGTAACCAATACGTCTGGCACAAGGTAGGCTACAGACGCTGGCGGCTCAGCGTCAAACCTCCGAGACCTCGCCTCCACAAGCAGGTGGCGAGTGGTGGCCAGACCCTGGAACCCAAGGGACCCGACTTAGAGGCGTTCAGCCAAGTCCCAAAGGTGAGGGCCTCATACGCGCCTGGACCATAGGAAGCGTACATCTGTCAAACACAAGTTTCCGGACCTGTGTAAAGCGTGTATTACCGTCAGACTCCCCGCCTGACTAGTGCGGATCCCGCTGACCACCGGGAAAAGGCCCGCCGGAGATAACGCCGGAGATATTGCTCGTCTGTTGCGAGGAAGTCTCCCATCCAGCGAGAATAGGCCCGCCGGAGATATCGCTTGTCTCTTGCGGGCAAATCTCTACTCTCTGATAAAACAATGAGATAAATGCATCAATGTTGGTGGAAATTATGTTGAGAAATAAAGGGACAATGCATGTATAAAAATAAACTGGTATTAAGTTGTTATCATATTTAGTTATTTTTCTACAGCCATTTGTAACTTACTTATTAAGTTACCCTCGTAGATGTTAACAGAGACCACAGAAAGAAAACAAATATGCTATGGATCACAATTATCCAATATGGCCCTATGCAACCGTATTCATACAATGCATCTACCAATTATATCCATAATTGTATCCTTCAACTCAATCCAGTAATCAACAATATTACCCAGCCGTTATAGATGACAAAAATACCCATTACTCGCCAATGCAAGCTGTTATCCATCACCTGTATCTGGCCACTGTATCCATCTGTTCTCTTGGATATTAAAACCCATCCATTGTACCGGATCAAGATATCAGTCTGTTACATCCAACAGCCATCTATCACATTTATCTACCATTTCTATTCACCATTTTAAAAAAACCACTGTTTGAAACCCCTATGTAATCTTGCTCTCTCAGCAGGAGATAACTCTAAGAGATAATCGTGCTGATCAAGATTGAGTTATCTGCGAAATCTAAGTGCATCTTAAACTCGGCCAAGCCTCGCTGGATGAAGAAGATTATGCCAGAAAGAAGATTAACGAAGCAACAAAGATATGAACGTATCGTATCTGTGTGCTTTTATTTGCTGTATTCACATATGTAACTCTCCGAAATATTTCTGAGTCTGCAGTTTTTGTTAAATTTTTCGTTAAGTTTAAAATGCATTTCACTGTATCTGGCGACGATCTGGCTCCGTTTATTTGGGCTGTCTGATTGTGTTTAAATGATATCTTGGATCATATATGTCTGTCTGTACTGTCTGATTGTGTTCATAGATATCTTAGCTCACAGCTGTCTGTCTATAATGTCTGATTGTGCTCTAGTTAGCTGTCTGCCTACACTGTCTGATTGTGTTCATAGATATCTTGGCTCACTGATGTCTGTCTATACTGTCTGAGTGTGCTCTAGCTGTCTACAGTCACAGCTGTCTGTCTATGGTGTCTGATTGTGTTCATATCTATGTAGTCACACAATTGTCTGTCTACATTGTCTGAGTGTGTTTATGGCTACCTTGGAGCAAGTTGGACAATTATATACGACATAAACACACATGGACAAGTATATACAACATTCAAACACACATGGACAAGTATATACAACATTCAAACACACATGGACAAGAGCACCAAAATATAAACACGCGTGGACATATATCTACAACATATAAACAAATGGTGGTCAAGAATAAACAACATATAAGCACTCTGCGCATAAAAGGCTACAGATAGTAACATAAACCGGAAGTTGACGGTTTCCTAAATAGATTCCCAGACAGCACCAGTGTCCACCCGTCAACCAACTTCCGGAAATGTAAACAGTTTGAAAAACTAGGTCAAGTTGTGACGGGAGACACAGACCGTTCGTTATGTGACTAGAAGGCACTTTAATCCATTCATTCATTCATCCATCCGTCCATTTATTCAATCATAGATCCATACATTAATCAATCAATCCATTCATTCATCCATCTTTCCACCCATGCATATATTGATTTATGCATTCATCCATCCATCTATTCATTCATTCATCCATCCATTCATTCTTTTATCCATCCATCCATCAGTTAATCAATCTACTCATTCATTAATTCACTAATGCATTCATTCGTCAATCGATAGATCGATCGATCGATCCATGTATCCATCTATCAATTCATTCATTCAATCCTTC
>OY992876.1:319278199-319355699 GCA_963921405.1 Cepaea hortensis | reverse complement strand
TCTACTAATGTTTTTAAGTATAATTTCGCCTGGTCCAGCTGCCTGTGTCTACAGCTAACCACGGTGTGCTGGTTAAAGTGAACAATGTATTTTACGGAGACTCTAGTGACGGAACTGTGGGCACGGACATGATCAGTCTCAAGGCTGGAAGGTCCGGCACGACCTAGACGCCAAGTGGGACTAGTTACTTTCTGAACGTCTCTTCTCTAGTGTTGGGACGCATTAGACGATAGTGAGAAACTTAAATTCGGGATGTTTAAAAGCCCAAATCAATACTGCGCCGGACAATATGCAAGTCTTCACTTGCTCACTGCCCGTATCTCAGGCAATCTGCAGACAGCAGTCAATGTCAGTAGACTCATGAGCGACTGCGGACCAACTTCATGAACACTTGTGCAAGGCGGTCCTTGCAAGACAATGGTCAGGACGCCCACACGCGCTTACTTAGGTCCAGCTTCGTTTCTGAGCTCCGTCAGTGTGTTCACGAGTGCAGTTGTATGGGAGACTTTGAGACTGGTCGCTGGAACTACGGAGTTCGTGTTCGTGGGACACTTTCAGCGGGCCGAGCCATACAAGATCAAACCCGGTGCAATTAAATTCATCCTCTTGCTTGTTATCCCCTTTAAACTCACTGAAAACATTTGGAATGACCACAGAGACGTCTCCTCTACTGCTGAATGAAACAAGCCGCACGTTCCCAGCTAGCCCCACCACCAGCGCCAATCACATTCAGCCAGACAACGACAGCTGAAAGACGAGATTTGAAACCCAAGATCTGATCCGATTTATATCCTTCGAAAGGCAACGAAACATCACGGAGCTGGCTGGCCCAAACTGCAGCATGTTGTATCAAAAATATAATTTGATCAATTGCTGTCTCTACTGATTTCTTATTTTTTTTCCCTCCTGTTTCCAATTACCCATCTTTTTAGCTAGCACTTTTCCCTATCAATTTTCTGTCTAATTAATCGCGCACAGCATTCTGGGCTTCAAAGAAAAGTAAGCGTTTCGACACGTTAACATTTACATGTGTTCTCTATGTCTGTGATATCCGGCGTCAGTGTTTCACCTCGCGTATTGATCCACTAGACAGTGATACCCGGTGGAAGAGATTGACCTTACGTGATATACTAGACTGTGATATCCTCAATGTTTGTCTTCACGTATTAATCCACTAGACTGTGATATCCTCAATGTTTGTCTTCACGTATTGATCCACTAGACTGTGATATCCGGTGTCAGTGTTTGACCTCACGCCATTCACTAGACTGTAATATCCGGCATCAGTGTTTGACCTCACGTATTGATCCACTATATTATGATATCAAGTCAGAGATTGGCCCAACGTGATTCACTAGACTGACTCATTGCCACAAGTTCACCACTCCCTCATACAGTGTAGCATCATGAGCGTAAACAGGTAAGACAGCACAGATTCCTATCTACGAGTTAAGGTGTATACCACGGATAAGACATGAGTCTAGATATAGAGTCTCCAGTGAAGTGTCCCAACACGAATAAGACAGTAGTTAGTTGGTTAGTTAATTAGTTAGATAGTTAGTTAGTTAGTTAGTTAGTTAGTTAGTTAGTTAGTTAGTTAGTTAGTTAGGTAGGTAGTTAGTCGCGGTTCCAACTTCACGGCAACGGGTCGTACCCATTATGCTCCGTTCCTGTGCCAGTGAATATACACACAATACTCCTCACTGCCCAATATGAAAAGTGGAACAGACAGGAGTCTCGACAAACTAACAACCCGCACATGTACACTGTGCAACATGCCGCCACCAGAATGTCAACACAAAAGTCCTCCATGAAAAATACAGTTCATCGTCGATGGAATCGGCAGTCACCAGAAATACTTCATTGACCCCATGTTTTATCCCATATGACCTGATCTTTTTTTCGTAGTCGACCCGCCGAAAGCGCCGCACAATGTACTAACTCCGTAGCTCCAGCGACGACTCACAGTAGTCTCCTGGAAAATGCACTCGTGAACCGAAAAGACAAAACAGTCAATTCAACAACAGCTGGCCGCCTCGTTCCGAACATGCAGTTCACGCTACACACAAGCGCGGACAGGTGTAAAAGCATTTCACACGAAATTCAGAGCTAACAGTGACGCGCCATGCAAGTCAGTACAATGCACTACTAGTCCAACATGAGGAAAATGCAAATGCAATCCATAGCCAGAAGCATAAACATTCTAGAGGCCATAATGATTCAAATGTCTATCCGCTATGTTGGGGACCGGAAGTCGAATAAGACAGTAGTCTAGAAATAGAGTGGCCAGTGAAGAGTCCCAACACGATTAAGACAGTAGACAAGATATAGAGTAGACAGTGAAGAGTTACAAAACGAATAAGACAGTAGTCGAGAGAGAGAGAGAGAGAGAGAGAGAGAGAGAGAGAGAGAGAGAGAGAGAGAGAGAGAGAGAGAGAGAGAGAGACAGAAAGACAGACAGACAGACAGACAGACAGACAGACAGACAGACAGAGATAGAGAGACAGACAAAAGAGATAGAGACAGACAGAGACAGTGATAAATAGAGCGACCGAGATAGAGAATGAGAAAGGAACAAGAAAGAGTGAGAGTGAGAGAGAGCGAGAGAGAGAGAGAGAGAGAGAGAGAGAGAGAGAGAGAGAGGGGATAGGGAAAAGCGAGAGAGAGAGAGAGAGAGAGAGAGAGAGAGAGAGAGAGAGAGAGAGAGAACAGCTAGCGTGATGGAGACATCTTGTTGAAGGATACCAAACACTGACAATACAACACAATAAATTCAGAATTCCGATTGAAGAATAACCATCAAACTCCATACAACAATAGCGATGCAGAGTTTAGGTTGAAGAATAACCAACAAAAACTATACAATATTTGTGATATAGACTATAGTTTGAAGAATAGCCAACACAAACTATATAACATGTGTGATGTAGACATTGATTTGAAGAATAACTTACAAAAACGTTTGTGATGTAGATTTAATGTTTACAGAATAACCAAAAAATATATACAACAACTGTGATGGGGGTCGATGCATCAATAACATTAGATATGCAGATGATACAGTCTTGCTTGCAGACAATGAACAGGAGATGCAAAATTTAGTAGATGCGGTTGTTACACTCAGTGAACAACTAGGGTTAGAATTAAATTGTAAAAAGACACCAATTATGGTCGTCACTAGGAAGAACGAAATACCACAATGTAATATACAAGTAAATGGGAATATTCTTCAACAAGTGAATAGGTACAATTATCTCGGAACAGTAATAACATCTGATGGGAGATGCCTTGAAGAGATTAGAACAAGAATCGCCATGGCAAAAGTAGCCTTTAGCAAGATGAAAAACATACTGACCAATAAAAAGATGTCAATTGAAACGAGAAAAAGAGTGTTGAGATGCTACATAGAACCTGTACTTTTATATGAATGTGAAGCTTGGACAATGAGCAGTCAGGCTGAAAAACATCTGATGGCTGTAGAAATGTGGTTTCTGAGGAAAATGCAAAGAATACCATGGACAGCCAGAAAGATCAATGAATAAGTCCTTCAAGAAACAAATGAAGATCGTAAATTGATTAGAGACATTAGACGTAGACAGCCACACTTTTTTGGGCATATTATGAGAAGAGATGATTTGGAGAACTTGGTGACAACTGGCAAGATCGAGGGGAACAGACCAAGGGGAAGACCTAGAAGCAAGTTCCTGGATGGCTTGGCCTTGTGACATGGTCGAGACAGAAACACGGAGCTGATCCACGACTCTGGTGATCGAGTGAGATGGCAGAACATGACCGCCCACGCTTACCGGCATGGCACATGATGGATGGATGGATGTAGACTTTGAGTTAAAGATTATCCAACACAAACTATACAACATTTGTTATGTAGACTTTAGGTTAAAGAATGCCCAACACAAACTATACATCATTTGTGATATAGACTTTAGGATGAAGAATATCAAACACAAACAAGACAACAATCCAAATCCTTATTTGTGCTGACATTATGTTGGCAACTACCCGATAATTGTTGTATGCATGCTGATATTATGTTGACAACAACGCGACAATTGTTACATATGTGCTGATATTATGTCAACAACAACGCGACTGTTGTTGTATTGTGACGAAACGCGATTATCTGTCTTGGGTCGTCAAGATCCCGCACTATTTTGGCGCGTCATCGGGGACTTTCCCAGCTAAAAATAGACTGAGGGAAGCCGATGGAGGTCTTATTATCTAGAATCTTCTCGAAACACCGGAATTCGAGTAACCCGTGATGCTTGGTATCGCTCTAAATTCCCGTGCAGAGAGATCTAGAAACTCTAGGCGGGGAATGACGGTTTCCCGAGAAAGTATCTTTTCTCAAGAAGCACTCGCTTCTAGTGCGCATTGAGTTGGCACGAAGCGGGAAATTGGCTAAACCAGTCATTCACTTACTGTTGTTCGAACAGAACAGACGCAGGCCTGATGTGAGCCAGTTTTGTGTTGCGTCTCACCTCAACCATTATTCGGCTGACTGTTATGGAAAGGAAGCTGAGAAGCCCTTGAACAGTTCGGAAGCTGACTGGAGATCGGGTTTCTAGTCATTCAGGTAGATATTTGTTTAAATCATTTAACTTTGTACGTGTGTTCCACACGCCATTGTTCTAACCTCATTACCTATGCGGATGTCCTTGCATACTAATTAGCAAACCGATCGATAACGCAGGTGACGGTTAAACGTGGGTTTGTTTACCGTGTGCTCGCGAATCAGCTGTTAGGAATGCCGTAATGTGATGTGGGCGCTTTGGGTTCCAAATATATGTACCATATATTGCCAATCGTTGCATCTATTAGGTTGCTGTGTTAGAATAAAACCTAGTTACTTGTGCCGGATGGAAACTTAGATTATGTCAGTCAGTTGCTGAAGCCAGAAGAACGGTTAGAAAACCAGGTAAGTTGGTAGGTGGAGATTCAGACAAAATTGTGCTTAGTTACTAAGTAAAGGAAGAACTTAGTTCTGTGCCACCAGGAATGATGTAACTATGGTGTAATAACTTAATAGTGAATTCATTGTGTGGAACAGCTGATTTCTGTGGTAAGGTAAGTGCTTTGGTGATATATATGTGATGTGACATTGTGTATATATATTAGGTCATGGCATGTGCTACTACCTGGAGTAATTCCGAACGCCGAATAGCTCGACGCGAGATAACACTGCGTGCCGTCGCGATATAAATATGCGTTCTGAATTCTTGTCTAAGCTATCCTGTTTCTTTCATACTGGCGCTAGTGCGAGTGAATGCTAAGGTGCTGGAAGTATGGAAGGATGCCAGGAGGCTGTATGAGACTGGGGAAATATAGGATATGGGGGATGTGAAAGCAAGTTATGAAAGTATGTGTTGGTAGGCCAAACCAACGATGAAGTTCAGTCCATGCCAAGGCTAAACCACTTGGGGAGGACAGAACTGGAACATTACCCTTGGAACATGTGGGGAACATGTATTCTCAAGAAGGCTTCTTGACTCTAAGGCAGAGTCTGATAAGAAGAGTTTGCTGTGGCGTGGGCAGGTGATCCCACCAGCAAACAGGCTTGTGTACATAGTGGATGTGATCATATCCTATCCCTATATCCCGAGGGATGGTATATTGATCAAGATTATGTTTCTTAATGAACATTGATGATGTTAGGAACGAGTCCAGGGACTCTTTACCTAGTGTTTAGTTCGATTAAATTAGAACAATAACAGCCTTGTATCACTACTGACGTTAGCGACGACTGGTAGATGATTAGGGATAGGTGAGACCTACGATCAGACTCGTCATTCTGATTTCTTTCTCTGTTTGACGGGCTGTTCTGTGAGGCCAGCTGACATTTGCAAACCCAGGCTTTACTACTCTCCATATAGAGATAATGCTTTAGTTATATGCATAACTAAGTAGCATGACTGAGGGTTGAGTAGTTATTGGTAGGATGCATGTGGACTAATGTTTGGGCCAGTATACTCTCACCGGTCGCTCTTCCTTTTCAGGAGTTTGCCTGTTGAGGAACCAGTCAACTATAATTGTTGTTGGCAGGAAACCACTTCGTGTGACAAAGCGAAGGGTTCAGTTCTTTACTTATCACGCCAGACTCAACCACACCAGGTACCCAATGTGATTCACCATGCGTGAAGGTTGCATCAAGAAATACAACTGCCCTGAAGGTGCACGTGTGGGAAGTGATGGTTTGTGATCGTTTTGATAATAGAAGACACTCTGTTTTTGCCAGGAACATTTCAGCATTTTGAGTAATCATGCTCAACGAAAGGAAACACCGGTCCGTCTATTATGACGGGGTTTCTGCCTAAACGCAGAAGTATCTGATCTTCAGACACTTGAATGGTTCTTTGGACAGCTCTAGGAGCAGGTCTTGAGAAGAACTACACCAGTTATTGACTTGTGGCAAGTGTAACCCGGTGGAAGGGACTATGGTATAGTCCAACCTGAATTGTTTCCGTGAAATAGATGTCTGATTCTATTAATGTACTGTCTCAGTATGAAGATATAAAATGTGTTCGAGAAGGACTCAGTAACATGTCAATAGCCATATCTGATTCTACAAGCAGTGTGACTGTAAGAGACCATTGAATTGGTCAGTGACATTTGTTCATCCATGTTCCTGTGATGTGATGAAGGGACCATTGAATTGGTCAGTGACATTTGTTCATCCATGTTCCTGTGATGTGGTGAAGGGACCATTGAATTGGTCAGTGACAGATCCGTTCTGCAGCGGGACTGTGCTATGAGTGACAGACCATTCGATTGGTCAGTGACTATTTGAGTTCATCGAAGTAACGACTACTTGGAGTCAAATCCAGAAGGATTGTCTCCCCACCAGTATTGTTCGAGAACTGTATTAACAGTGACTCCGTGGGAGTGATATAGATGCAGTTGGTCCAGTGAAGTGTGGTCCAGCAGTGACTCTATTGTTGTGGATCCACGCTCGGGAGACGGAGTGGTCTCCAAGGTTCTAGTCATCTCACTGGAAAGAAGCCGGGTGAGTGGCGGACCGACTGGACGGGACATCTACATCCAATCTACTTCTCAACTCGATGAAGAAACCTACATCTCTGATTCTATCTCTACTCTATCTTCTATTTGTGTAAATAGATTCTTCTATCAGGATGTTCATTTCAGTTCTATATTCTCAAGGGTAGAATAAAGTTTATGTACGTTGACTTGCTCTTTGTATAATGATTGAGTGTGGTCTCGGACGATGCCTAAATGTTCATTGTTCCACAGGTGTAGGTAGTTAGTGGGGGTCTAGAATCTGGAGGGGCTTGTAGACGTAACTAACTAATATGAGATCAACCACAGAGTAAAAATGTGTATCTGCTTGTCCAACCCCTGGGGCTAGAATACACGGGAGTGCCAGAGACACCTCGGGTGTGGTTCACTCTCACTACCCAAGGTGAACTCGTCACACTCCATACAGAGTGGGGGCTCGTCCGGGATTATTCCAAGATCTTTGTGTGTTGTAGACCTCTCACATAGGGATAGGGACTTAGTCTTTATCCTCTACTTCAGTCTACATAAGATTCTACTACTTCTACCTATCTCCTAACTGTCTGACGGACATTTGTGTTGTGGTGATTAGTTAGTACTATTGATTATTGATTCATTGTATTGCTTCACCCACACATACTTGAGTACCCACCTATCATAGTCAACATGTCTACCCAAGAGATAGACTTAGACAAGGTTCAGGAAACTGGACGTAAGTCTGGTCTTGAAGGAGATGCTTTGAAATCCTATGTGCAAGAGGTGGAAAGAAATTTTCGCCAAGAGGAAAGAGAGAGGAGAAGAGCAGAAAGAGAACTGGAAGCCAGTAAAGTGGCTCTTGAGGAAAAGAGGATAGCGGCTGATACTGAAATGAAACGGCTTGAGTTGGAAGCCGAGAAAGAAAAACGTGACCATGAGTATCGAATGAAGCTACTTGAGGCACAAGTGCCTGCTACAGGTGTAACTGATGGAGCTATGGGAGGAGGTGTACCTCCTGGCTCAGAGTCAACCAGTAGACGTGACTACCAGGCTATGAAATGGCCTTTGCAGCCGTTCGAACCCGAGAAGGAACGGATAGACCAATACTTAGAGAAGTATGAAGCCATGTCTATTGCAATGGGTCTAGACAAACAGAAATTGTGTTTAAAACTCTCCCAGGGACTCCGTGCCGAAGGTTATGAAGTGTATGCACGCTTGCCACCGGGTTTACAGAATGACTACCCGGCACTGAAAGCGGCTCTCTTGAAGAGATTCGAGATCACCGCGCACTCATACCGAAGGAAGTTTCGGACGGCGAAGCGAGACCCTGGTGAGCTGTTTTCAGCATACAGTGTGAGATTGAACTCATACCTTCTTAAATGGATGGCCTTGGCCGGATTTAAAGAGGAGTATGAAAGTTTGCGTGAGTTGATGGTTGTAGATCAGATGCGAATGCAAATGTCTAAACCCTTGCGAAACTTCTTAGGTGAGAATGGGGCTGAGAGATTGGATATAGTCACCAAGTTAGCCGAAAGATACGTTGAAGTCTATGGCGAGACTGGGGACACCAGTCCAACAGATCCGAGATCGAAAGATCCGGATCAAGGTAAGTCCAAGAAGAAGTCAAAGAAGACCAAAGGGTCTGATGAACCAAGGAAACAGGTAAACTCTTTAGAGAAGATCTCTAACGTCAACCAAGGTAAGAATAGCCCACCTAGTTCTCCAAAGAGGAAGTGGAGTGAACGATGGTGCAAATTCTGCAAGTCCAGCACTCACAATACGAGTGAGTGCAAGAGTAAACCCAAGGACTTTCACTTTGCTTGTCTTGCAGAGGTTAGGGATAGACCTTGCAGGAAAGTGAAGTCGGTTGATGGGAATGGAGAACCTAGACGACCTCCAGTGGTTGAGTGAGTGGAAGTGAATGGGCAACAGGTGTTGTGCCTCTACGACACAGGATTGCAATTTTCAGCTGTAATTGCATCCCACCTGACAGGCCCAGAGCAACTCACCGGGGAGATGACGGAGATACAGCCAGCCAGTAGGAGTGCTGTGGCGTTACGTTGCCCGATTGCCAATGTGGAGATTCGGAGCAAGTACGTTACTGGACGCATTCAGGCGGCAGTAGTACCGGATCCTCTCTATCCCCTAATTCTTGGCCGGAAGTACGTGTTTCTGGGCGAACCAGAACACCCTAGCATCCATAAGTCTAGGCAGGTCAGAGATACAGAGGCAGAAGGTCTCGAAAAGGTAAGTCTCCGAAATACTCACCCGGATGGAATGAGTAATGCTCGGAGCAAGGATGCGACGGAGTGTCCTTGTTCAGAATGGTTGCCCAACAATGAAAACCCGTTAATTCAGGGTAAGTTCAACTCTGATAACCTGTCAAGGTTAATTCAGACCGGATCAGAGAAAAGGCAGAGGGAACGTAAGTTGGTTCCTGAGAGCTTCAGAGCTAATCTGCTGCGAACGGTACATGTCAGGTCCCCAACCGGACATCTGACTGTAGGGACAACCAGTAAATGTCTATCCCGCTACTATTGGTGGCCAGGAATGACAGGCGACGTGCGCAGGTATATTAGGTCTTGTCCGGACTGCCGGAAATGCACACCTGAGAAACGGACGAAGACGAAGATATCCTTAAAGGTTGGAGACCGAGTTCTAGTACTCCTCCCAATCGAGGGGAACGAATTCGAAATCGGGTGGCAGGGCCCATTCCTAGTGGATAAAGTGGGGCTCCACAAGCACTATGGAGTGGTGATCCTGGGAAAGTCTACAACTTTCCATTCCAGTCTCCTCATGCGCTATGAGGGGAAGCCCGATGATAAGTCCACCAGCCCAAGGGCGCAGAGATTCGCTGAGAGAACGGTTCGGGGTTCAGGTCAGGTAGCGGAAAGCCTGTCACACCATAGGCAGACCTATATGTATGTGCAGGTACCTTCTTCGGTTCAGCCCGGTGCTCGGGGGAACATGACCGGCCAAAGGAACACCCGCAGTGCTAGCTACACTGAGAACCGTGGTCGGAAGAGGTGGGTTGTGTCGGAACGGACACAGACCATTGGTCCCTCAATCCGACCGACTGCAGTCCAGCTGGGTCCTCGAAAGGGGAAGCTGGAGTTGCAGAAGTCCAGTAAACTCTGGCAGGAACGATCGTTAAATCAGATCGAGACGGGAGCTCTGGTCCGCAAGACACTGCGAGATGCCCGATCGCAGTAGCGGAGTAGGCGTTGATCACCCGTGATACTGAATAGCTTGTCACCCCACCTAATGTGGTAAAAGTATCCTATAGAATATTGACGGGTAGACTTCCTCACCCGCCATCCGGTCTCTAAGAAAGAAGAAAGAACGACATAGACAGCTTCTGCGTAGAAGTGGAACGACGGGGTCGATCCTCTTAAAGTGGGGGCCTATGTGACGAAACGCGATTATCTGTCTTGGGTCGTCAAGATCCCGCACTATTTTGGCGCGTCATCGGGGACTTTACCAGCTAAAAATAGACTGAGGGAAGCCGATGGAGGACTTATTATCTAGAATCTTCTCGAAACACCGGAATTCGAGTAACCCGTGATGCTTGGTATCGCTCTAAATTCCCGTGCAGAGAGATCTAGAAACTCTAGGCGGGGAATGACGGTTTCCCGAGAAAGTATCTTTTCTAAAGAAGCACTCGTTTCTAGTGCGCATTGAGTTGGCACGAAGCGGGAATGTGGCTAAACCAGTCATTCACTTACTGTTGTTCGAACAGAACAGACGCAGGCCTGATGTGAGCCAGTTTTGTGTTGCGTCTCACCTCAACCATTATTCGGCTGACTGTTATGGAAAGGAAGCTGAGAAGCCCTTGAACAGTTCGGAAGCTGACTGGAGATCGGGTTTCTAGTCATTCAGGTAGATATTTGTTTAACTCATTTAACTTTGTACGTGTGTTCCACACGCCATTGTTCTAACCTCATTACCTATGCGGATGTCCTTGCATACTAATTAGCAAACCGATCGATAACGCAGGTGACGGTTAATCGTGGGTTTGTTTACCGTGTGCTCGCGAATCAGCTGTTAGGAACGCCGTAATGTGATGTGGGCGATTTGGGTTCCAAATATATGTACCATATATTGCCAATCGTTGCATCTATTAGGTTGCTGTGTTAGAATAAAACCTAGTTACTTGTGCCGGATGGAAACTTAGATTATGTCAGTCAGTTGCTGAAGCCAGAAGAACGGTTAGAAAACCAGGTAAGTTGGTAGGTGGAGATTCAGACAAAATTGTGCTTAGTTACTAAGTAAAGGAAGAACTTAGTTCTGTGCCACCAGGAATGATGTAACTATGGTGTAATAACTTAATAGTGAATTCATTGTGTGGAACAGCGGATGTCTATGGTAAGGTAAGTGCTTTGGTGATATATATGTGATGTGACATTGTGTATATATATTAGGTCATGGCATGTGCTACTACCTGGAGTAATTCCGAACGCCGAATAGCTCGACGCGAGATAACACTGCGTGCCGTCGCGATATAAATATGCGTTCTGAATTCTTGTCTAAGCTATCCTGTTTCTTTCATACTGGCGCTAGTGCGAGTGAATGCTAAGGTGCTGGAAGTATGGAAGGATGCCAGGAGGCTGTATGAGACTGGGGAAATATAGGATATGGGGGATGTGAAAGCAAGTTATGAAAGTATGTGTTGGTAGGCCAAACCAACGATGAAGTTCAGTCCATGCCAAGGCTAAACCACTTGGGGAGGACAGAACTGGAACATTACCCTTGGAACATGTGGGGAACATGTATTCTCAAGAAGGCTTCTTGACTCTAAGGCAGAGTCTGATAAGAAGAGTTTGCTGTGGCGTGGGCAGGTGATCCCACCAGCAAACAGGCTTGTGTACATAGTGGATGTGATCATGTCCTATCCCTATATCCCGAGGGATGGTATATTGATCAAGATTATGTTTCTTAATGAACATTGATGATGTTAGGAACGAGTCCAGGGACTCTTTACCTAGTGTTTAGTTCGATTAAATTAGAACAATAACAGCCTTGTATCACTACTGACGTTAGCGACGACTGGTAGATGATTAGGGATAGGTGAGACCTACGATCAGACTCGTCATTCTGATTTCTTGCTCTGTTTGACTGGCTGTTCTGTGAGGCCAGCTGACATTTGCAAACCCAGGCTTTACTACTCTCCATATAGAGATAATGCTTTAGTTATATGCATAACTAAGTAGCATGACTGAGGGTTGAGTAGTTATTGGTAGGATGCATGTGGACTAATGTTTGGGCCAGTATACTCTCACCGGTCGCTCTTCCTTTTCAGGAGTTTGCCTGTTGAGGAACCAGTCAACTATAATTGTTGTTGGCAGGAAACCACTTCGTGTGACAAAGCGAAGGGTTCAGTTCTTTACTTATCACGCCAGACTCAACCACACCAGGTACCCAATGTGATTCACCATGCGTGAAGGTTGCATCAAGAAATACAACTGCCCTGAAGGTGCACGTGTGGGAAGTGATGGTTTGTGATCGTTTTGATAATAGAATCCATGGGAATGTCGATATACGAAGCCCATAACCGGGCACTCTCACGAAGTTTATACTTCACCTCGACACCGCAAGGTACAAGAGGAACATGATGAGATGAGATGAGATGCTCAACGAAAGGAAACACCGGTCCGTCTATTATGACGGGGGTTCTGCCTAAACGCAGAAGTATCTGATCTTCAGACACTTGAATGGTTCTTTGGACAGCTCTAGGAGCAGGTCTTGAGAAGAACTACACCAGTTATTGACTTGTGGCAAGTGTAACCCGGTGGAAGGGACTATGGTATAGTCCAACCTGAATTGTTTCCGTGAAATAGATGTCTGATTCTATTAATGTACTGTCTCAGTATGAAGATATAAACTGTGTTCGAGAAGGACTCAGTAACATGTCAATAACCATATCTGATTCTACAAGCAGTGTGACTGTAAGAGACCATTGAATTGGTCAGTGACATTTGTTCATCCATGTTCCTGTGATGTGATGAAGGGACCATTGAATTGGTCAGTGACATTTGTTCATCCATGTTCCTGTGATGTGGCGAAGGGACCATTGAATTGGTCAGTGACAGATCCGTTCTGCAGCGGGACTGTGCTATGAGTGACAGACCATTCGATTGGTCAGTGACTATTTGAGTTCATCGAAGTAACGACTACTTGGAGTCAAGTCCAGAAGGATTGTCTCCCCACCAGTATTGTTCGAGAACTGTATTAACAGTGACTCCGTGGGAGTGATATAGATGCAGTTGGTCCAGTGAAGTGTGGTCCAGCAGTGACTCTAGTGTTGTGGATCCACGCTCGGGAGACGGAGTGGTCTCCAAGGTTCTAGTCATCTCACTGGAAAGAAGCCGGGTGAGTGGCGGACCGACTGGACGGGACATCTGCATCCAATCTACTTCTCAACTCGATGAAGACACCTACATCTATGATTCTATCTCTACTCTATCTTCTATTTGTGTAAATAGATTCTTCTATCAGGATGTTCATTTCAGTTCTATATTCTCAAGGGTAGAATAAACTTTATGTAAGTTGACTTGCTCTTTGTATAATGATTGAGTGTGGTCTCGGACGATGCCTAAATGTTCATTGTTCCACAGGTGTAGGTAGTTAGTGGGGGTCTAGAATCTGGAGGGGCTTGTAGACGTAACTAACTAATATGAGATCAACCACAGAGTAAAAATGTGTATCTGCTTGTCCAACCCCTGGGGCTAGAATACACGGGAGTGCCAGAGACACCTCGGGTGTGGTTCACTCTCACTACCCAAGGTGAACTCGTCACTGACATTATGCTGACATTATGTTGACAACATCGCAACAATTGTTGTATATATGATGACATTATGTTGACAACAACGCGACAATTGTTGTGTTTGTGACAATAGTGACGTCTGAAAATAACGAGAAGAAAATGGATTGTCGACTTCAGAGAAATTGTACAATCACACGGAATGACACTGTCCAGTGTCGCCCATTGAGCGCTGGAACGTCAAATATTTCTCCCCATGAGCTTTGATGACAAGAGTAGAAGATTATGCTGATGATGGTGATGATGACAATGATGATGATGATGACGACGACGACGACGATGATGATGATTTTTGAGGATCATGTGGAGGCTTTGGTGATGAAGGCTGATAGGGGACTTAACGCATTGAGGGCTATGGCAGCAACCGGGGTAGACCAGATGATGCTTTACAGGCTCTTTCAGCAGTTAATAATTTCTGTCATTGAGTATGGTTTGACAGTATCATAGAGCCAGCTTGAAAGGATGGAGTGCATACAGAATGCTGCCATGCAGTTAATCCTGGGGTGCACAAAGGACACACCAGTTATATGCATGAAGAATATCCTGGCGCTACCAACAATGACGGATAGGCATAGGATCCTTCAGGCCAAATGGTACCTGAGAGTTGCTGCAGACAGGGATCACCCGCTGCATGCAGCCATTGATATGGTCAAGGGTCATATACTAAGACGAGGCAGATCCTGGATGGCACAGGCAGAACTTTCTATACGTCATGTGTGTGATCTAGAGACCATCAATCGTGAAAGAGAGTGGGCTGAAGTTCCGGAAGACATGACGGACTGGAACAATGTAATAATAACACTGGGTCGTGAGTGCAGAGAATGGGCAGCGGGCCGCACTGAGTTTGAAGTGCAACAGCTGATCCAGAGTAACACACATCAAGGTGACATAGTCATCTACACCGATGGGTCAGTGGTGAGAAACAGACGTAGTGGTTGGGGCTTTATTGCAAAGGCTAATGGACGAGTCGTGAAAAAAGGAGAGTGTGGCATATGAGACTACGACCTCCAGTATGAGAATGGAGGTGGAGGCAGTAAAAGCGGTATTCCATTGGCTAGAGGAGACTACTGCAACACACGTTGTATTCATTACGGATTCAAAGAGTATGCTTAGTAAGGTGGAGAAAGGAATGTTTCGTGTGGAATGGCTCTTGTCGCTTCAGAGGTCACAGATTGTGAGAATTGTATGGATATTTTGCCCTGGCCATGCGGGGTTGCGGGGGAATGAAAAGGCTGATAGGCTAGCAGGGAATGCACCTCTTGGTGGCAAATTGCCTATGGACAAGGGAGAGGTGGTCGTGCGCTTGTTGGACCAGGTGGAGAAGGCGGAGGAACAGATTGAGAAATCATATGTAGAATGAGATTGCTGGGGTCGGCAGGGGTTCTCAAAACTGAGAAGTAAGATCAGGAGAACTTTTAATCAGATAGCGGTAAGACCAATTAGTAGTGTGACTCTTCGATGGCTGTTAAACGAATGGACGGAGCACATATGGGAATGTCCTGAATGCAGTGGTGCCGGTTCTTAACTCAACACAACTCAACTGATGATGATGATGATGATGATGATGATGATGATGATGACGACGATGATGATGATGATGATGACGACGACGACAATGACGATGACGACGACGACGATGATGATAGCGATGATGATAGCGATGATGATGATGATGATGATGATGATGATGATGATGATGATGATGATGATGATGATGATGATGATGAATGATGTCTGCATCCTTGAAACTCAGGAGAACAGTTTGACATTCCGGTATTATCGTCTGCTGCAGTAGGTTAAGAAGCCATGTTGTCTGGGTTGCAGACGGTCCCACGGGAGTCTGGGATATAGCTCCCATGCAGCGAGCTGTCTAAACAGCAATGGTGTCATTCTCCAGCTAACAAAGTGGGCCTGCAGCGAGTCCCTCTTAACAAACAAACAAACAAACAAACAAACAAATAAACACACTTTATTTTCAAAAGATTAAGAATTTGGCACCCAGGCCCGTCTAACATGCTGCCATTCGAGGCTAACTGAGAACAACAATATAATAGATATCATTATAAAAGCACGGGAAAATGGAAAAATCACTACTACAGGACTAATATTAATGAATGAGTAATATTAATGAACACGAATAATGTTAATGAAAGATGTTGCAATTGTTATTAACTATGTGGTATATACTGGTCTACCAAAAGGGAACTGGCTGTTATACTAGTGTTTTATTATTATTATTATAATTATAATTATTATTATTATTATTATTATTATTATTATTACTATTATTATTATTAATACCGTCTCCCTGGCCGAGGCGTTAGCAGCTTTCTCCGTAACCCCGAATACTCTCGTGGTTGACGTGAGCGCACGAGAATTGGAAGCGGTTCGAGTCGCGCCAGTGACTTATGAGAGTATGGAGCCGGTTGCTCAGAAAGTCGTGGCGTGCTGATGAGCGTAATCTTGCCTAGAAATCAACATACAGCTGAAAGATGCTGGTGTTGACCGCAATATCCTGAAACAGGATGGAAACGCGGGAAAAAAAAAATCATTATCATTATTATTATTAATTAGGAGCTGCTGGCCGAATGGCTAGAGCGCTGGATTCTCTTTCGGGAGGCCCGACTTCGAATCCTCGACAAGATGTGGGATGTTTTTTCTCTCGGGGGCAAAATGAAAATCGTAAACTGCACAGTTCGCGGCGACTGCACTAGCCAGGCGGCCTTAATTCCTCAGGCTCAAAGACCCCCCCCCCCCCCCCCCCCATACACTGCAAGGTACTATATTGGCAATAAATGACAGTTTTATTATTATTATTATTATTATTATTATTATTATTATTATTATTATTATTATTATTATTATTATTATTATTATTAAGGTAATCCTTACTGAGATAGTGTTCCAATAATTTGCGATTTTATTTATCGGGATTGGTGATGTCTTTGATTTCGTGTGGAATATTGTTCTACAGCTGAGCTGCGGAGTATGCTAAGCTTTTTTTGTATAAGTCTATCTTAGGATTCGGGATGTATAATATATTTTGTCGTAGCATCATATCTAAACAATGGCCAAAGGTAATTTGGGACATTCCTGTGTAGGATTTTGTTAATTAGTTTGGTCTTATTGAACCAGTGCGTCAGTGTGAGTGCTTCAAACATGTTTACTGACATCTCTGCTCAGAAAGTTGACCAAACTATATACACATTACATGCTTGGAGCAGCGGGGTGGGCTGTGCATCTGGACAAGGAAATACTGCAATTTGGCAGCAAGCGCAAAGATTGTAAATGGACACATATGTAGCGGCATTTAGAACAAAGGGGCCGAGAACAAAGTCAGAGATAATATTACAAAAGACAATCTTTGTAATAAAGTATGGACACCGAATTATTCATAGACATATGGACATACACAGACACTGCCATAGCCAAACGCAACGACACACACACACACACACACACACATACACACGGACATAAACAAACACTGTCATAGCCAAACGCAAACAGACACAGAGCCACAAGGACATACAAACATACTCATCCATATACAGACAAACGAACGGACAGACACGCGAGCGCGCACACACACAGACAGACAAACAGAAGGAAGACAGACAGACAGACAGAAAGGCAGGCAGGCAGGCAGGCAGGCAGACAGACACACACTGTCATAGCCTAAGGGTTACCCGGAAGCCCAGGCAAGTTAAAACCCCGCTTTTATGGTAATCCGAACACACCCTCACCGGGCCGATTAGCAAATGTCATGGCCACTGGACTGTCCTCGACTTCGCGTACATGTATATTTATATATATATATATTAGGAACGTTCATTTGAAATCCGTTCGTGCCGCACCACGCGTAATTGCGTACGTTAAACATGATCATGTCATAGTCATGTGATAAGTACTGACCAATGAATAAAAGAGCACGTGCTTATAGTCCCATGATGCATAGGTTCTGTTTCTGACCGTTGAGAACATGGCCGAGTTGATCCAAAATCCGCCCAAAGAAGCTTAAAGAGCGGTGATTCAGTTTCTTTCATTTGAAGGATGTCGACCAGTGTACATTCATCGAAGAAGGCAGGCGGCGTACGGTAACAAATGTGTGTCGAAGACAACAGTGACAAACTGGGCACGAATGTGTCAGTTCACAACAGATCTTCGGCGGCCGGGTCAAGCGCATATTGTTGCAACCCAAAAAAAAAAACATTGCCAAAATTGATGCAGCAGTACAGATGAACCGTTGTCGAAGCATACGTTCGCTAGCGAAAGAATTTGATGTGTCAATTGGGACAATTCAAAAGGTCGTTCGTAAGAAACTGCAATATCGGAAAGTGTGTTCACGGTGGGTACCACAGATGTTGACCGACCACCAAAAAGAGGAACGCATGGGATGGTGTTTGAACCACTTGCTGCGTTACAGAGTGAAGGGTGATGCATTTCTCTTCCGCATAGTGGCATGCGACGAATCATGGTGTTACCATTTGAGCCAAGCAGCAAAAGAGAGAGCATGCAATGGAAGCATGCTGGATCACCAAAAGCCAAAAAATTCAAGTTACAGGTTTCCACTGGTAAGGATATGCTGAGCGCATTTTTTGACCATGAAGGGCTATTTTTGGCCGACATTAAATAACTTGGTGTCAACATCAACTCTACTCACTACTTGGAAACACTAGATAAGCTGCAAAAAGCCATCAAGAATAAACGACCCGGCATGCTTTCTCGCAGTGTGATTTTGTTGCACGATAATGCTCGTTCGCATTTTGCAAAGATTGTACAGGAAGCATTAGCTTGGAAGAAGTGGGAAATTCTGCAACATCCAGCCTATAGTCCTGATTTGTCACCATGTGATTTTCATTTGTTCGGACATCTACGAAAAGCTCTCAAGGGGCAACGATTTCACACAGGTGTAGACGTAATGAACGCGGTAAACACTTGGTTCAGTTAGCAACAACAATACTTTTTTTGCGGATGGCATTCGCCGCCTACCTAAGCAATGGGATGCTTGCCTTAATACTTACGGCGACTTCTTCTGACCAACCCATCGTGCATAATTCATTCATTCTTCTTCTTCTTTCGTTCGCTTGAAATATGTCTATAACTGTAATGTTATCTCTTGTATGAATCTAACAGTCTTTTTCAGTTCACACAGCGGTCCATAGAGTTTATCTTCCACTGTCGTCTCTCTAGGTCAGAAGGTTTGCCTAGATATGTTATATTTTGGGCAGTCTTGGAGTATGTGCTCTGCTGTCTGCGACGCCAATCCACATGTGCACATGGCTGTTTCACCAATCTTGAATTTTGTATACATGTGGTTTCGTAATCTATTGTGCCCTGTTCTGAGGCGCAGAATAATGACTTGTTCTGGTCTGTCCATTACTTGGTAGTCACCTTGAGCAGGTTTTGGTGGCTTTCTCACTGATTTGATCATTTTTTTCTTTTGGTGGTATGTAACGGGCACATCAGGCTGTTCTTCATTGGCTCCTTCCTTATCCAATTTATCAGCTCTGTCGTTTCCGCGTACTCCACAGTGGGATGGTATCCACTGTATGGTGACCTTATTCTGACTGCTAAGTTAAGAAATTAGTGTCCTTAGTACTGGCAATTTCCCAGACAGAAGCGACTCGAGTACTGATTTTGCATCTGTCAGTAGCACCACAGGTTGTGTACCATTGCTGGTATGCAGTAATTTGTCTGTTGCTATCTTTATTGCCTCAATTTCAGCATCATAGTTATGGCAGTACTTTCCTGTCGGTACTCTGGCTGTGTCCCTAGTATTATTTGGGTATTCTATGCTCCTCCATTTCGAACAGCACTTTGTGCTGACCCATCTGTGTAGACTCGGATCCAGAGGTCCTGAGGGAATTCTTCATCAAGGAAGCTGAGAATGGCTGTTCTGCGCTGCACTGTTCTGTTCTTCCTTGTCAAATATTCCTCTCACTTTTGTCTGGATTCCCAATGATAGTCTATGTTCATCTTTCCATGGAGTTCGCTCCGGAATAGTTGTTAGAGGGATACCAACTGTGGGCAGATTGGTGGTTTCTCTTCAGAGTCGTTTGGCTTAGTGGATAAAACTACTTCTTTTCAACCGCCCCATAGCTAGGTTATCAAATCTGTTCTTCATAGGGTGGCCTGGCAAGCTGAGGAACTTTTCTGCTTGTATTAGCGTTTTCGTATCTCTGCGATATCTCAGTGCTTGTGTCCTCCCCATCTTCTCCATTTCCACTATAGGGGTTGATCTCATCCCTCATGTATGGACTCTAAGTGCTTGATTTTGCATCTTGTCCAGTTCTTGTAGTGTGGTGTTTGATGCCGAACACCACGCAGTTGACCCGTATTCCAGGTGTGGTCGTATGCTCTGTTGATAAAATTTTCTAAGTATTTTCCCACTGGCTCCCCATGTGGTTCCACTTAGCTTTCTCAGCATGGCTATTTTCCGTCTTGTTTTTGCTACTGCTTTGTTGATGTGCTTTCTCCATGTCAGCCTGCCATCAAATGTTACTCCAAGGTATGTTGGTTCTTTATCTTCTCTTAGGGGTGTTCCATTTATCTGGATGCGCCTGCCTTTTGTTTTGGAGAGAGGGTAAATAGAGTGGTGCTGCACTTGTCAGTGATTTTGCAGCCACACCATCTATTTGTCCATAATTCATTCAAAATGAATGCTTTGTTTAACTCTACCACACATGTTAATGTTTCTTTCATGCTTTTGTAATAAAGCCATTGGAACGGGTTTCAAATGAACGACCCTTATATACGAACGAACGAACGAACAAACTTTATTTTCAAAGGGTTAAGAATTGGGCACGCAGGCCCGTCTAACATTCTGTCCTTCTATCACTCTCTTCCATACATTATTTCATTCACACATCATTCAAGGCTAACAGAGAACAGCAACAATATAAAACTTATGCATTATAAAATCATTGGCAAAATGCGAACATCAAAACTACATGACACAGTAACATGGTCAGACACTTATTAGCCATGTGGAATATACTGGCCTACCAAAAGGGGACTGGCTGTTATACTAGGGTTTTGTTATTATTATTATTATCACTATTATTATGGGGGAAGGTAATCCGTACTGAGATAGTGTTCGAGTAATTTGCGATTATATGAATAAGGATTGGTGATGTCTTTTATTTCTTGTGGAAGATTGTTCCACAGCTGAGCTGCAGAGTACGTTAAGCTTGTTTTGTATAAGTCAATCCTAGGCTTCGGAATGTGTAATATATTTAAACGTTTACTGTGTCTAGCATTATATTTAAACAATGGCCAAAGGTAATTTGGGGCATTCCGATGCAAGATTTTGTGAATTAGTTTAGCTTTATTGAAAAGCAGGCGTTTGCGGAGTGGTAGTAACTGAAGGCGTTTATACAGGCTGGGATTGTCAGATAAATGTTTGCTATAAATTAGACTCATGGCCCGTTTCTGGAGTGAGTAAAGTCGCTTGGTGTTTGAATTAGAACAACCGTCCCAGATTGTAGAGCAGTAGTCAAAGTGTGTCTGAATATGAGAAGTATAGAATAGTTTCCTTGTGTCCTCATCAAGGAAGTTTTTAATTTTGGCGAGTTGGTAGACTTTTTTAGCTGTTTGTTTAATGAGCGCTTGAACGTGGGAATTAAAGGTTAGGTTTCTATCAATGATTAGGCCTAATGTTTTGTGCTCAATTACACTTTCTACTGGCATGTTATCGATGTGAAGTTGAAGTGATGTGTGTGAGCTTAGAGTTTGAAGTCTTTGTCTGGTTGTTAATAACATTGATTTTGTTTTAGTGATATTAATTTGCATCCGGTTTGAATAGCTCCACCTAACTACATTATTTAATCCTTGTTGTAAAGACTCCAATAAAATACAGTTTTCAGCATTTGTGTACACTGTACAGTCGTCTGCAAATAGATCGCAGGACGATGAAAGATGCAAAGGTAGATCGTTAATATATATGGCAAATAATAGAGGGCCAAGAATAGAGCCTTGTGGTACTCCAATATTGAATGTAGTGGTTTGAGACAGCGATTTATTATGTGATGTTACTTGCTTTCTGTCCGATAGAAAAGATGATATTAGAGTGACTACATTAGGACCAATTTTCATTGTCTCAAGTTTCTTAATTAAAATAACATGGTCTATCATATCAAATGCTTTCTTGAAATCAATAAACACAGTTCCACATAGACTGTTGTTGTTTATAATATATATATAACGAGCTCAAACGAGAGCGAAACTCGAGTCTAGTGCTTCCACATTGACGTGGATAGGCCTTAGGTTCATACCAGAATACGATCAGCTTTGCCAGTAGAGGGTTGTGCTCAATATTTAAATCTCAAATCCCGAAACAACCAAATAAATAAATTTCAAAATATGTCAAAGTTTTGGACTTATTCTGTCAGACCACGGTCCTGCTTGGCGGTCAAGATTATGTTTCATATAGCTGTGTATTTCCACTGCTATCATCGTTGACAAAGCATATGACTGTACACGATGATGATCCGGGCTACATAGCTAAATGTAAGACATCATCTGTTAATGACTTCAATGAACGTTTAGCTAATATGACAAGTATATAACTACTACAGATTGCAAAAGCACTTGATCCACGCTACAAATACCTGAAGTGTTTGTCAACAGATGCAAAAGAACGAACTTGGTCACGTATTGAACAACAAATAGCAGGTGATGTTCATGATGAGCAGACGGAGACTGCTGCAACGAATGATACTGACATTGACAATGAAACAATATGTGAACAAAATGAAAAGCGTATTAAGCTAATGGAGTCTGAAATGGAGAAGGAAGTTGCTGAATCGGTTGACCCTTTACAAAGGTGGAAACTTAATGAACATGGATATCCAAAATTGGCATTCCTTGCCAAGACCATTCTGTACATACCGGCTACTTCAGTTCCATGAACGATTGTTCAGCTCTGCTGGTTATATTGTTAATAAGACGCGCTCGTCACTTGAGCAACATACTCATCTGTTGGTTATTGCATGCTATATGAACAAGACAATCCAGTGTTATTTCGATTTTTGACAAATATGACTATATTGTTAGTTATGTGACTATAAATGTTTTGCTTTAATCGAAATTAACTATTAATTAATCGTTACATTTTCAAAAGTTAACTATTAAATTCTAATTAATCGATCGCAGCACTAATAACACACACACACATGGAGATAATCAGATATTATCACACACACACACACACACACACATACACCCACATATATATATATATATATATATATATATATATATATATATATATATATATATATATATATATATATAAACAGAGTGTATGTGGTTTTGCGTGTTTGTGGGTAGCTTTGTATTGGATGTGTTCGATAACGGTACATCCGATTGAGATGAAATTTTCTACACGTCTTACTTTCATTCCTGTGCAACCGACTATAATAGTTTCTTAATGTAAAATCTTCTACTTATTTAATAACATTTACTTTTTCATTTTTCATTATATAATTTCTATATAGCAGGGGGACTTCACTCTAGAAAAGTTATTTCAAGGGGCATAACTTTTAATAACATTTCTATATACTTTATAGTCATATTGTTGGACTTACTTGCACTATTGTTAAACTCTTTGTCTATAGTTCATTTCAGGCATATGAGTTATAATAAATAATGATATAATCTTTAAGGCATTTTCAAAGTTTTCATAAAAATAATGCATAATGCATAACATTGTAACCCATCTTTTTCTGCTTAAAGAACTTATCAACTGTCATGTCGGTGATTAAAATCAGTTTTCATTAAAAATAATGAATGGTGTGTGGAAGGACATTCTTTTAAGTTACTGTGCGCCAGGAGCTGGGCGAAACCACGCCGGGTCAGATAGATAGACAGACAGACAGATAGTCGGGAACGGAAGCTTATTTGACTACTTATATGAATTAAATGACATGCTCCCCACCAGGGACTGGGTGAAGCCGGGCCGGGTCAGACAGACAGATAGACAGACAGACAGTCGGGAACGGGAGAGCTTATATGACTACGTATATGAATTAAATGAGATGCTCCCCACCAGGGACTGGGTGGAGCCGGGCCGGGACAGACAGACAGACAGATAGACAGACAAACAAATAGTCGGGAATGGGAGAGCTTATATGACTACGTATATGAATTAAATTAGATGCTCCCCACCAGGGACTGGGTGAAGCCGGGCCGGGTCAGACAGACAGACAGACAGATAGACAGACAGACAGATAGTCGGGAACGGGAGAGCTTATATGACTACTTATATGAATTAAATGAGATGCTCCCCACCAGGGACTGGGTGAAGCCGGGCCGGGTCAGCCAGACAGACAGACAAACAAGCAGACAGACAGACTGATAGATAGATAGATCCCCTCCAGGGCCTGGGCGAAGCCGGGCCGGGTCAGCTAGTATATATATATATATATATATATATATATATATATATATATATATATATATATATATATATATATATATATATATAAAGAAAGACAGATACAAACGTGTTCAAAAACATGCACGGTCAGAAGGAGGAGAGAGAAACAAGGAAAGATGGAGAAATACATTGATAGACAGACGGATGGATCGAATCACCCACCCACCTACCGACCGACTCATCCAACGGCAGACAGCCATAGACAAGCATAGACAGGCAGACAGCCATAGAAAAACATAGACATGCAGACATAGACAGACAGCCATAGACAAACATAGACAGGCAGCCATAGACAGGCAGCAATAGACAGGCAGCCATAGACAAATATAGACAAGTAGACATAAACAGACAGCCATAGACAAACAGAGACAGGCAGACATAGACAGGCAGCCATAGACAAACATAGACAGGCAGACACATAAAGAGACAAACAGCGATAATTGAAACACACACGGACTAAGGTAATCACTACACTTAACGGCAGCACGCAGACAGGTCACGTGTGTGGTCAGTAATGATAGTCATTGTGCTGTCAGGCAGGACAAATCGTCTGCCGGTGCCAGCGAATTGCCCCGTGTCTGCCCGCCCACTGCCTGCGGAGTGGACATCGCAACAGGGTTGGTTCAGTGAGTGCAGCACATCATGGGAATTCTACACCACATATGTGCAAGAGAGAATTCCACAGTACAGTTTGTGTACGAGAGAATTCCACAGTACAGTTTGTGTAAGAGAGACCTCCACAGCACAATTGTGTAAGAGAGAATTCCACAATACAGTTTGTGTAAGAGAGACCTCCACAGCACAATTGTGTAAGAGAGAATTCGACAGCACTATTGTGTAAAAGAGAATTCCACAGCACAGTTGTGGAAGAGATAACCAGAAGGCACAATTGTGTAAGAGGGAATTCCATAGCACAATTGTGTAAAAGAGAATTCCACAGCACAACTGTATAAGAGATAATTCCACAGTACAATTGTGTAAGAGATAATTACACAGCAATTTTCATGAAAAACAGAAAGAATTGGACAACACAATTAGTTTAATAGTGAACTGTTGGAGAGTATTCCATCTCACATGATATGTAAGAGAAATGTCACAGCACAACTCTTGTGAGATCCATGAAAGATACAATTCCACTGCACAATTTGTACAAATGATAATTCCATCTCACAATCAATGTAAGAGACATGTCACATCTCATTTAATGTAAGAGAGAATTCTACTTCCTATCAAAGTAATAGATAATTCCACATTACAATTTATTTCAGAAAGAATGCTACAACACATGATTTAATAGATCATTCTACAACACAATTTAATTAATAGATAATTCTACAACACAATTTAATTAATAGATAATTCTACAACACAATTTATTTAAAAAATAATTCTATAACACAGTTTAGTTAAGAGATAATTCTCCAACAATGTATTTAAGACATCATTACAAAATATAGCATGTTAAAAAGAAATATACTACAATAGAATGTGTGCAAGAGAGAATTAGAAAGCAACATTTACAGAAGAGATAATTAGAAAACACCATTTATAGAAGAGAGAATTATACATCACCATTTATAGAAGAAGAGAACAAACGAACTTTACTTTCAAATGGTCACAAATTGGGCACGCAAGCCCATCATACATTCGGCCCTTCCAGTCACTCATCTTTCGTACATCAGTTAACTATTTTGCATTGTGCACCCAAATAGGGAAAGCACTTTTCAAATGAATGGTGTGAGTATTATCAATTCATATTACCATGTCAGGAGACAGGCAGACAGCCACACACAAACACACACATACACACACACACACACACGCACACACACACACACACACATATATATATATACCTGCATACATACATCATTTACACAAACTCTATGCACCTATGCAAAAAGTCACAAATGCACACCCCCTAGCATTCATATATACTGACTCACAATCACAAACTCATTAACAAAAGTGTAATGTTACATACATACTCACTTTCTTTTTCTCCCTCCCTCTCTCCCTCTCTCTCTCTCTCTCCCTCCCCTCTCTCGCGCTCTCTCTCTCTCTCTCGCTGTCTCTCTCGCTTAGAGAGCACCATTTATAGAAAAGAGAAATAGAGAGCATCATTTATTGAAGAGAGAATTAGAGCGCACATTTATATAAGAAAGAATTAGAGAGCACCATTTACTGAAGGGAGAAATAGAGAGCACATTTATACAAGAAAGAATTAGAGAGCACCATTTTTAAAGAGAGAATTAGAGAGTACTTTTAAACAAGAAAGGATTAGAGAGCATCATTTATTGAAATGAGAATTAGAGGGCACTTTTATATAATAAGAAAAAAAAATAGAGAGCACATTTACACAAGAAAGAATTAGAGAGCAAGTTGATACAAGAAATAATTAATGAGCACAATGATACAAGAAATAATTAATGATCACAATGATACAAGAAATAATTAATGAGCACAATGATACAAGAAATAATTAGAGAGCACCATTTATAGAAGAGACAATTAGAGGGCACCATTTATTGAAGATAGAATTAGAGAGCACATTTATGCAAGAAAGAATTAGAGAGCACCATTTATTAAAGAAAGAATTCGAGAGCATATTAATACAAGAAAGAATTAGAGAGCACCATTTATTGAAGAGGGAATTAGAGAGCACATTTACCCGCAGAAGTCGGGTGTGTCGGCCAAACAGGGCAAGAAGACAGCTTTGCTGTAAATTGGCACAAAGCAATCACGTCCGAAAAAAAATAATAATCTCCGGATGAACGCAGAAGAAAACAAAGATGAGCACATTTATACAAGAAAGAATTAGAGAGCACCATTTAGTGAAGAGAGAATTAGAGAGTATATTTATACAAGAAAGAATTAGAGAGCTCAATTTAGTGAAGAGAGAATTAGAGAGTATATTTATACAAGAAAGAATGAGAGAGCACCAGTTATAGATAGAAGAGATTACAGCGGAGAAGACACAACAGAAAGGCTGGCGGTGGCTGATCGCACACCACTGTTAGATGTCAGTCCCTGCTCCCAGATCTCTGTTAGATGCCAGTACCTGATCCCAGACTCCTATTAGATGTCAGTCCCTGATCCCACATCCCTATTATATGCCAATCCATGATCCTCAACCCTATTAGCTACCTGTCCATGATCCCCAATCCCTGTTAGCTGCCTGTCCTGATCCCACACCCCCTGTTAGATGTAAGTCCCTGATCCCAGACCCCAGTTAGCTGTCAGTCCCTGATCCCACATCCCTGTAAGTTGTCAGTCCCTGATCCCACATCCCTGTTAGATGTCAATCATTGATCCCACACTTCTGTTAGATGTCAGTCCTGATCCCACACCCCTGTTAGCTACCTGTCCCTGATTCCAAATCCCTGTTAGCTGCCTGTCCCTGATCCCCAATCCCTCTTAGCTGCATGTCCCTGATTCCATATCCCAGTTAGCTGTCAGTCCCTGATTACACACCCCTCTTAGATGTCAGTCCTTGGTCCCACACCCCTCTTAGATGTCAGTCCTTGATCTCACATCCCTGTTAGCTGTAAGTCCTTGATCCCACATCCCTGTTGGCTGTCAGTCCTTGATCCCACATCCCTGTTAGCTGTCAATCCCTGATTCCACATCCGTGTTAGATGTCAGTCCCTGATCCCACACCCCTGTTAGCTATCAGTCCATGATCCCCAACCTATGTTAACGGCCACTCCCTGATCAGACACCCCTGTTAGCTATCTGCCCCTGTTCCCACGCCCCTGTTAGCTGGCGATAGTGTCTGTCTGGGTCCTACAATGGCAGACATATTCTTATAATATCCTTTTCGAAATGGGCAGAAATATGAAGGCGAGCGTTGCATTTATTTACAATAGAATACGCGAACAAGCAACAATGGCACGGGGGCACGAATGTGACAAGTGAACACACTCGATATCCATCAGCGGGCTCGGCTGGGAGTGATTGTACCGGCCAGACATAGGCCATTGTTTGAATTCTGTATAAGCCATGCAGCAAGCCGTCCTTTGCTTGATTCAAGTATACATCACAAGCTTTGATTGGAAACAAAGCTTTAACAGGCAAGCGGATGGACTTCATTGTACGAGTTGTTATCCCATTTGAACCTGTCTATTTCCATAGGACGGCTTGCCTAAAGCGCCACACAAAGCACGAACTCCGTAGCTCCAGCGACGACCCCACAGGAGTCTCCTAGAAAACTGCACTCGTGAAAGGAACGACGAAGGTCGGAATCGACCCCAAACCCTTCAGAACTCGAGGCAGAGGTCGTAACTACGAAGAGGGAGATGTGGAAAAGTAATGTTAGAGGGGGAAATGTGAGAAAGTTATGTTTGAGAGGGATATGTGAGAAAGTAATGTTTGAGAGGAATATGTGAGAAGGTAATGTTTGAGGGGAGATGTGAGAAGGTAATGTTTGAGGTGAGATGTGAGAAGGTATTGTTTGAGGGGAGATGTGAGAATGTAATGTTTGAGAGAGAGAGAGAGAGAGAGAGAGAGAGAGAAGGAGAGAGAGAGAGAGAGAGAGAGAGAGAGAGAGAGAGAGAGAGAGAGAGAGAGAGAGAGAGAGAGAGAGAGAGATTTGGAAAAGCAATATTAGAGACGGAGATGTGAGAAAGTAATGTTTAAAAAGGAAATATAAGAAAGTAATGTTAGGCAGGGAGATGTGGGAATGTAATGTTTGAGCGGGACATGTGCGAAAGTAATGTTAGGACGGGAGATGTGAGAAAGTAATGTTAGAAGTGGAGATGTGAGAATGTACTGTTAGAGGGCGAGATGTGGGAAAGTAATGGTAGATGTAAAAGCACTCAAAACAAAATGCACAGCTCACGGTGTCGCTCCACGCACTAAACACAGTAGCAGGGCGACGGAACGATTCACTACCAATCTAACATAAGGAATATGCTTAAGCAAACCGTAGCCACAAGCATACACATCTCCAGAAGCCTTAACAGCTCAACAGCCTATCCTCCATATTAGACCGGAAACTATAACTGCGAGCGTCAAGGTAGGGGAGATGTGAGAAAGTAGTGTTAGATGGGGAGATGTGAGAAAGTAATGTTAGAGGTAGAGATGTGAGAAAGTAATGTTTGAGGCGGTGATGTGAGAAAGCAATGATAGAGAGAGCCAAGTGAGAAAATCATATTAGACCGGACAATGAGACAAAGCAAAATTAGAGAGCCAAATGTGACATCCCAAAGTTAAAGAGGACGGCATTTGTGCCAGAAACAAACACACGATTCAAATTGGTGATAACACGAATAGAAAACATGCAAAGAGCAAATTTTTACAGCGCCAATCTGGCAAGACACAGACAAGCCTGTGCAACAGAATGAAGTTTTGCAAATGACAAATTATGGGACTTTTTTCACGAATCCAATTTTGTCCCTGGTTTCTGTCATTGTGTGGTGAAGGCTGATAAGGGGTTAATTACAAATATCACACACATTGGCACACAATATAATAAACGTATTAAGAAGAAGAAGAAGAAGAAGAAGAAGAAGAAGAAGAAGAAGAAAAGAAGAAGAAGAAGAAGAAGAAGAAGAAGAAGAAGAAGAAGAAGAAGAAGAAGACGAAGAAGAAGAAGAAGAAGAAGAAGAAGAAGAAGAAGAAGAAGAAGAAGAAGAAGAAGAAGAAGACGAAGAAGAAGAAGAAGAAGAAGAAGAAGAAGAAGAAGAAGAAGAAGAAGAAGAAGAAGAAGAAGAAGAAGAAGAAGAAGAGACGAAGAAGAAGAAAGAAGAAGAAGAAGAAGAAGAAGAAGAAGAAGAAGAAGAAGAAGAAGAAGAAGAAGAAGAAGAAGAAGAAGAAGAAGAAGAAGAAGAAGAAGAAGAAGAAGAAGAAGAAGAAGAAGAAGAAGAAGAAGAAGAAGAAGAAGAAGAAGAAGAAGAAGAAGAAGAAGAAGAAGAAGAAGAAGAAGAAGAAGAAGAAGAAGAAGAAGAAGAAGAAGAAGAAGAAGAAGAAGAAGAAGAAGAAGAAGAAGAAGAAGAAGAAGAAGACGAAGAAGAAGAAGAAGAAGAAGAAGAAGAAGAAGAAGAAGAAGAAGAAGAAGAAGAAGAAGACGAAGAAGAAGAAGAAGAAGAAGAAGAAGAAGAAGAAGAAGAAGAAGAAGAAGAAGAAGAAGAAGAAGAAGAAGAAGAAGAAGAAGAAGAAGAAGAAGAAGAAGAAGAAGAAGAAGAAGAAGAAGAAGAAGAAGAAGAAGAAGGAACACAACAGTAAGTGTGAAGGAACACAATAGTGAATGTAGACAAACACAACAGCGAGTGTGTGGGAACACAACAGCGAGTGGGAGGGAGCACAACAATGAGTGTGAGGGAACACAACAGTGAGTGTGAGGGAACACAACAGCGAGTCTGAAGGACCACAACAATGAGTGTGAGGGAACACACCAGTGAGTGTGAGAGAACACAACAGTGGGTGTGAGGGAACATAACAAGAACAAGAGGGTGAGTGGTAAGAACCCGTTGTGCATGCGGTGAGGATGTCTGGTATATGGTGCTAGAACCACACTTGATAGACCAGCCGACACTCCATGAGTGATGTGGTCAGCTTCACCGTGCTCATCTTTCACTCCCCAACACATCTGTCCGTACCTATTGCAGGCTTGATCGACATGGGAGACCAGATCAGGATAAAAGACACACCCCTTGATAAAGATTGGAACCTGTACCCACAGGGCTTGCAGGCAAACATCAGTTGTAACTTTGCGATGTCACATTTGGGTTATATAAACTGAGCGTCCCTGGCTGCAGTTAGTGACAGAACTACAAGGTCAAGGCTGCGAGGGAAGGATTATGAAGGGAGAGCCACGGTGACAATTGCTGGAGGTAATTACTGCATTAATCCTGGCCGCACACAGCCAGGGCCCTTGACCATTTTCCCGACACCACGGGAGCCTTGTTTGTGTTTGTTATTTTCTCTGTTGTTGTTTGCTGAGAAAGGCTGATTAGCTGCAACGTTAATTGAGTTCTCTTTGTGTTGACGGGTTCTCAAGCTGATCTTTCTGTTGTTTGTTGAGCGCTGGTTCCTTTGTCTGATCTGTTCCTGGGCTGGGTTGTGGAAGAACTGTCCCTCATTCACTTAATTACTGCACATCCCTGGATCTACAAAACCACTACCCATGTACAGCGGGACAGGTCACAAGACAATCAAGGTTGAACCTCCCCCTCCACCGATTATAAACAACCCAGTGAGGAGCAACATGAGTGGACGCGCATTTAGATAAATAAATGAAGATAGACCATTCATTCATTCATTCATTCATTCATTCATTCATTCATTCATACCAGGAGAACTTTTAATCAGATAGCGGTGGGAAAGATTAGTAGTATGACTCTTCGTTGGCTGTTGAACGAGGGGACTGAGCACGTATGGGAATGTCCTGAGTGCAGTTATGTCGGTTCTTAACTCAACTCAACTTAATTCATTCATTCATTCATTCAGTAGCATGTCCTTTGCAGAACCTCGTTCCTATAACAACCTTCCGGAAAACTTCGCGATCACAAGCAAGATGTCCCGCATCCGATACACCCATGTGGAGATCATCCGCCACATCTTGCACACATCGACCTTCCTTGAGCTTCTTCTTCCTCTCTTCCCAGGCATATACCCCTCTATGATTGCTCTCTCCAAACTTTCAAGACATTTCAAGTGACCAACATATTTCAACTGTCTTTGTTTTATCGTCTTTAATAGCTAACCTTCTTCAAAAGTCATTTCTTGAAGTATAGATGCATTTGTTCTTTTCTTTACCCAACATGTTATTAGAACCCGTCTTTAACATTTATATTCAAAGGCATGTATGCGCTGTTCAGCTTGACCAGTTGGACGTGAGCACAGTCTTCTCGTTCAGAAAGCAATGACAAACCAATGAACGTACAATTGCCGAGAGAATCAACCTGGGGATAATCACAACGTCCTGCAAAGGACATACGACATTTTTGTTGTACCAGGATGTGTACCAGGATGTGTACAGTCATGTGCCAGGATGTGTACAGTCATGTAGCAGATATGTACTCTCGTGTACTAGGGTGTATACAGTCATGTACTAGGATGTGTACAGTCATGTACCAGGATGTGTACAGTCATGTACTAGGATGTGTACAGTCATGTACTAGGATGTGTACAGTCATATACCAGGATGTGTACAGTCATGTACTAGGATGTGTACAGTCATGTACCAGGATGTGTACAGTCATGTACTAGGATGTGTACAGTCATGTACTAGGATGTGTACAGTCATGTGCTAGGATGTATACAGTCGTGTACTAGGATGTGTACAGTCATGTAACAGATGTGTATAGTCATGTACTAGGATGTATACAGTCATGTAGCACGATGTGTACAGCAGGATGTGTACAGTCATGTACTAGGATGTGTACAGTCATGTACCAGGATGTGTACAGTCATGTAACAGATGTGTACAGTTATGTACTAGGATGTGTACACACATGTACCAGAATGTTTATACATATTTCTCAGGATGTGTACACATATGTACCAGGAAGTGTACATATATGTCTGTTGTTTGTGACACCAAACACTAAGAAGGGATACAGATAAAGAAGGTCGACCCCGCTTTGGATCAAAGCAGATATGAGCAGTAAGTGTATGATAGTGCCTGTACGTGAGTGTCACGGTCTGATGTCAAGGCAAGAGACAATGTCAGATCATGTGGGGTCACATGAACTCAGAACATATCGGGTGAGATTAGATGACATACGATGGGATGAGATTAGATGACATACTATGAGATTAGAATATATGCATGTTTTCCATTTACTAACGGCATCCCCTGTTTCTCTTGTCTGTAGGTTTCCCAATGACATCCCCTGTTTCTTTTGTCTGTTGTAAGATAGCCAATGGCCTCCTCTGTTTGTCTTGTCTGTCGGTTTACCAGTGGCATTCTATGTTTGTCTTCTCTGTCGGTTTACCAATGACATTCCCTGTTTCTTTTGTCTGTTGTGAGATAGCCAATGGCCTCCTCTGTCTTGTTTGTCGATTTACCAATGACCTCCTATGTCTTGTCTGTCGGTTTACCAATGACCTCCTCAGTCTTGTCTGTCGGTTTACCAATGACCTCCTCTGTTTGTCTTCTCTGTCGGTTTACCAATGACCTCCTCAGTCTTGTCTGTCGGTTTACCAATGACCTCTTCTGTTTGTCTTCTCTGTCGGTTTACCAGTGACCTCCTCCGTCTTGTCTGTCAGTTTACCAATGACCTCCTCTGATTCTCTTGCCCTGAGTCTTGTCCTCCAGTATGTTCTGAAGCAGACCTCTGTCTCGTGGTGTGACAAAACCAGCTAACCATTCTTGTTCGTTGCTTATTAGCTGTCTATTTTCTCTCGTATCTTTAGCAATGTGTTCACTGCATCTCTTCTCTCTTCCATCTCTGTTGTTTACAGTTGTTGTTTATATTCTCTCGTGTCTTCAGCATTGTGTTCAATGCACCTGTTGTCTCTTCCATGTCTGTTGTTTATTAGTTGTCTATGTTCTCCGTGTCTTTAGCAATGTGTTCATTGCATCTCTTATCTGTTCATTTTATTCTTTTCATCCGGAGGTTAGAAACAAACAAAAACAAACTAAAACGCACAGAAATATACAAAAAAAAGTATTAATAAACACACAAAAATATCAGTTTAACTAAGCGTAAAAAATCGCACAAAGTAAGAAAACAAATACATAAGAGGTAACTAAAATAAAAGGAAACACAGGAAAGACACGCATACTTAAATTAATAAACAAACAAACAATACTTAAAAAAAACATTAAAAATATTTACATAAATGCGCACAGAAAGGAATTTTTAAAAAGACGCTCACAATTATTAATAAATGAAGAATTAATTAAAAACACAACAACCGATATAAATGAATATTAAATGAATAATAACATATTAAGAACGAAAACAAAAACAAAACCAAAACATGAAAGAAAATAAAGCCAGTAAATCAGTATCTCGTAGAGAAGTAACTAGTTACTGGTTCTTTTAGATTCTACGCGACCTTTAGTATTGGGACTCTTCGCTGACTGTTGAAAATGATGATGAAGCGTATATTTGGTAATATTCCGAGTGCTGGGTTGTCGCTTCCTGACTCGACTCAACGCAGCGCATTTCAACTTAACTCAACCCATATCAGCTCAACTCAGCCCATCTGAACTCAGCGCAAAGCATCTCAACACATCTCATATAATGTAATGTATAAAATATAACAAAACATGATGTATCTTCAACACATGATTACAATCAACATATAATGTATAATCAACACGTGATGTATAATCAACAAATGATGGATAAACAACAAATGATGCTTGGACAATAAAGAATACATTATCAGTACCTGATATATAATCAACAGACGATGTGTAGACATCAGATGAGGTATAATCCAAACATAATGTATAATCAATACAGTATAATCAACAGACGATGGATAATCAGCACATGCTGTTTAATCCACTTATCAGATGTAATTAACGCATGATTTATAATCTACATATCATGTATAATTAACACATGATGAATAATTTACTTATCAGATATAATTAACGCATGGTGTATAATCGACATATCAGGCATAATTAACGCATGATGTGTGATCCAGATATCCTATATAATTAAAGCATGACGTATAATCCACATATAAAATATAATTAACGCATGATGCATAATCCACATATCAGGTATAACTAATGCATGATGTATAATCGACATATCTGATATTATTAACGCAAGAAGCATAATCCACATATCAGGTATAATTAACGCACGATGTATAATCCACATATCAGATATAATTACCGCATGATACATATTCCACTTATAAGGTATAATTAACGCATGATATATAAACCACACATCAGATATAAGTAACACATGGTGTATTATCCACATATCATATGAAATAAAGGCATGGTCTACAATCCACACATAAGGTATAATTAACGCACGATGTATAATACACATATCAGGTATAATTAACTCATGATCCATGTATATTGGCACCTTTCCGTCTTGACAGTCGATAGTTTGGTACATTGTGCTTCAAAAAGGCTTAATAACTACGATCCATGGCGGTGACGAGTGTGGCTGATTCATACTGTAAATGTTCTTCCACAAGGATGCAAGTGAAAACATGGTCATTTCCACCAACATGACCATCTTACGTCTCTCACGCTCTGTGTGTGCTTTATCTGCAATCATTTTCTCCTTTGTCTTTATTCCATTTCTGATAGTTGCCTGCCCTCCATGCAACACGTTCAGCGGCGACTTGTTCCCAATGTGAATTATCAATGCCTGTATCAATCATGTCCCGCTTACACACATCTTTGTATCGTAGTAGAGGCCGACCCTGAGATCTCCTACCCATCTGTAATTCCCCAAAAAAGATGACCTTTGATATTCTACCATCATCCATCCTCCTAACGTGTCCTATCCATCTAAGTCTACGAAGACTAATCAAGGAATAAACCGTCACACAACCTGATCTTTCCAATACTTCAGTATTTGTGATTTTGTCTTGCCACTTAATACCAAGTATTCTTCGCAGACACCGCATATGAAAGCTGTTTAAACGTTTCTCTTGGTGTGAGTGAGTTGACCAGGTTTCACTGCCATAAAGAATAGTACTAAGGACACAGGCTTGATAGAAGAGGACTTTTGTTTTTGCAGTAAGCTTCCTTTTCTCCCAGACTCTTTGCAAGTATGTTAATTTTTGTTGCTGCGTTACCAATCCTGATGTTGATTTCCTGATCTAGGGATAATTTTCTATGATCCATGTATGTATAACCGAAATATGGCGTTCCATCAAAACGAAGCATTATTAACGAAGATATAATTCATATTTAGTGAAATGTAACAAGAGAAAGTGCATCAGCAGTAAATAATCAGAACCCCTAAAACTAAATAAAATAAAATTAGTAAACATAATAAACAAATTCAAGACAAATAGAATTAAGAAATATAAAGTCATATATGATTTATTTGGTTTTCTCCGGTATTTGAGATTTAAATATTGAGCACAACCCACTACTGGCAACGCTATGGCGTCGCCAGCGTCACACGATAGTGATCAGGGTTTGATCCCGGATCCAGTCAAGGATATGCATTACTGATGAGCTCTAATGAGAGCGAAACTCGAGTCTAGTGTTTCCAATTGATGTGGCCAAGGCTTTAGGTTCATACCGGAATGCTATAGCGTTGCCAGTAGTGGGTTGTACTCAATATTTAAGTCATATATGCGTTATTAACAATAAATGCGAGGGTAAGTTAATAAGTAAGTCACAAATGGCTGTAGAAAAATAACTACATATGATAACAACATGAAATCAGTTTATCTTTATACATACTTTGTCCCTTTATTTCTCAACATATTTTCCACCAGCATTGATGCACTTATCCCATAGTTTTATCAGTCCTCCCAAACCGGCTGCATCGAACTGCGTGCTCTGTTTTTTAAACCTCGTTTTTACTTCACATTCAACTTCGGCGTCATTCGCGAAATGTCTCCTGCCAAGGTGAGTTGTCAGTGTTTATGCTGACAAATGTGTTTGTCCCGTAAAGCGGTGCATAGCTGGGTAGAAAAAAACGACGAGGGAAAGTCAATAAGTAAGTCACACAGTTCTGTGGGATGGCCGATAAATGAAAAGAAAGCACGCAATTAACTTACCCTCGTACAAAAGAATATTTGAATTTCAAAACTGTAAATACATGATATATAATAAGACGATAAATAACAAACAACAATGAATAAATGACCATCACTCGCCTTACATAAAAGATCATCTGCGACGAGACCAAGGTGACGTCCAAGAAAAAAATTGATTGACGACATCAAAGTCATTGTACAACCACACGGAATGACACTATCCAGTGTCGCCCACCAGGCGCTTGAGAGCAAATTATTCCTCCCCGTCAGAAGTGGAAGATCATGATGATGATGATGCATGAATGAATAAATGATAAAATACAAATAATCCACATGTTTGTAATAAATAATACGTTTATAAATGACACATAAACAAGCAATATGTTATAAATAAAACATAAATGAACGAATGAGGAAGTCGGAGTGGTTGTGCCTGGATGTTATTTATACATGAGCGGACCCTGACAATCAAACACGCGAGTTAGACACTAAGCTCCCGTGTTTTCCCCCACACCAGGTCACGTGGTTAATGAGAGAACAATCGAACCATGAATAAAACATGGCGGAGTTTGTCAAGAAACTCAATGAAACACGACTTAACAAATGATAAATTTTTGTCTCGAGATATCTGACGAGACCGGGCCAATTTATGTGATGGCTGTAGGACCCCGCCCGCGCCACTTGTGGAGGAATAACTTGCCTTCCTTGACCTGGCTCCTTCCCATACTCATAAACTACAGCGGCCATGTTGACAAAGTCTCTTCCGGTTTGGGCCAAAGGGGCCGGCACTCCTCATAAACTACGATAAATTGTGAAGAGAAGCCGACAGCTTTAGAGGGAGGAAGAGAGGTGGGGCTGGGGAGGGCGCCTGGTGTCGACACTCATCCCACGACAAACGAGCGCTGATCGGTTGGAATCTGCCTCCCCCGGTTACTAGGGCAACGTGTTGGCATGCTGACAGTGGTCCTCTCTGGCTTAAGATATAGCTGGTCACGAGGGACAGGACACATCCAATAACATCAGGAACAGGTCACACGCGCTGACCACAGTCAACAGGTCACATGCACTGACCACAGTCAACAGGTCACATGCACTGACCTCAGTCAACAGGTCACATCCACTGACCACAGTCAACAGGTCACATAAACTGACCACAGTCAACAGGTCACATGCACTGACCACAGTCAACAGGTCACATGCACTGACCACAGTCAACAGGTCACATGCACTGACCACAGTCAACAGGTCACATGCACTGACCACAGTCAACAGGTCACATCCACTGACCACAGTCAACAGGTCACATGCAATGAACAGAGGCAACAGGTCACACGCACTGATTAGGGGGAACAGGTCACAAGCAATGACCACAGTCAACAAGTCACATCAACAGACCACAATCAACAGGTCACATGCAATGACCACAGTCAACAGGTCACATGCAATGACCACAGTCAACAGGTCACATGCAAAGACTAGGTTGAACATGTCACACGCATTGACCACAGTCAACAGATCACTTGTACTGAATACAGGGAACAGGTCATATCCAGTGACTACAGGGAACAGGTCACATCCATTGACCACAGTAAACAGGTCACATCCACTGACGACAGTCAACAGGTCACACGCACTGACCACAGGGAACACGTCACACGCACTGACCATAGGGAACATGTCACACTAACTGACCACAGGGAACATGTCACACGCACTGACCACATGGAACCGGCCACACGCACTGACCACAGGAAACAGGACACATGCACTGACCACATGGAACCGGTCACACCACAGGGAACAGGACACACGCATTGATCACGGGGAACAGGACACACACGTTGATCACGGGGAACAGGTCATATCTACTGACCAAGGGGAACAGGTCACATGCACTGCCCACAGGAAACAGGTCACATCCACTGACCAAAGCAATCGCACCTCCAGCAGTGCTTGCACCCGAAGCAGATTTATAGCTTCAGATGAGGACTTGTCCACGGGCACGTGATCGTATTCCTAGAGATAGCACTATATTCACAACGCCGGAGACGGATGGATGGATGGGTGCGTTGGTGGGTGGTTGGATGTATGGATGCATTAATAGATGGGTGGGTAGATGGGTGGATGCATGGATGTATGGATGGGTAAATGGGTGGATGGGTGGATGGATGGATGGATGGATGGATAGATGGATGGTAGGGTAGCTGCGCGGTTGGGTGGGTAGATGTATGGAAGCATTGATGAATCGATGAGTGGATGGGTGGATGGATGGATGGGTGGATGGATGGATGGATGTGTGAATGGTGGATGAATGGATGGGTAGATTGATGAGTGAGTGAGTGGATTGATAGATGAAGGGATTGATGGATGAGTGGATGGATATATGGCTGGATGGATGGATTGGTGGGCGGATGGATTAATGGGTGGGTGGGTGGATGGATAGGTGTATGGTTGGATGGTTTACGGATAGATGGATGAATGGGTGGTGTATTGACGGATGGATGGAAGGATGTGTGGGTGGATGGAAAGTTTAAAGGATGACTGAATGGCTGGTTGATGTATGGGTGGGTGAATGGATGGACTGATAGACGTGTGGATGGATGAGCGGGAGTATGGATGAGTACGCGGATGGATGAATACGCGGATGGATGGATGGATATATGGATGAATGGATGGATAGATAGATGGATGGATGGATGGGTGGGTGTATGGAGGGGGGGGGGGGGGTGGATGAATTGAAGGATTGATGTAAGTGTATGAATATTTTATATATTTTATTTTATTTTTAAATATATATTTTATATTTATGGATGGATGGATTTATGGATGGATTATGGACGGATGGGTGGGTGGGTGGTTGAATGGATGGATGACTGGATGGATGGGTGAGTGGTTGGGTAGGTGGCTGGAAGGGTGAGTTGTTAGATGGGTGGATGGGTGGGTGTCTGGGTGGATGGATGGATAGATGATTGGGTGAATGGAATGATGGGAGAGTGGATGGACTTATGGGTGGATGGTGGATGGGTGGGAGGGTGGCTGGATTGGTGGGTTGTCAGATGGATGGATAGGTAGGTGGATGAGTGTCTGGGTGGATGGATGGATGGATAATTGGGTGGATGGATGGATGGGTTGATGGATGGGTGGATGGATGGACTAATGGATGTTTGGTGGGTGGATGGATGAGTGGTTGGATAGGTGGGTGAATGGAAGGGTGGGTGGATGGATGGATGGGTGTATAGGTGGATGGGCAGTTAGATGGATGGATGGAGGGGTCGATGCAGGTGGATGAATGGATGGATGAGTGGATTGATCGATCGATAGATGGATGAGTGGATGAATAGATGGATGGTTGGATGGATGGGTGGATGGATGTGTGGGTGGCTGGATGGATGGATGGGTAGATGGGTGTGTGGGTGAAGGATGGATGGACGGATGGATAGATGGATGGTTGGATCGATCGATGAATGGATGTATAAATGGATGGATGGATGGATGGATGGATGAATGGATATGTGGATGGGTGGGTGTGTGGATTGGTGGGTGTGTGAATGGGTGAATTAATTGAAGGATAGATGGATATGTATTAATAGATGGATGGATAGATGTGTGGGTGGGTGGATGGACTGATTTATGGATTGATGGATTTAAGAATCTATTATGGACGGATGAGTGGGTGCGTGTTCGAATTCATGGATGAGTGAATCCATGGGTGGTTGGATGGTGGCTGGCTGGCTGGATGGGCTGGTGGTTAGATGGATGCATAAGTGGGTGGATGGGCGTCTGGGAGGATGGATTGATGGAAGATTGGGTGGATGGATGGATTGTTGGGAGGATGGGTAGAAGGACAGATGGGTGGGTGGGTGGATGGATGGATGGATTCGTGGATGGATGTGTAGGTGGATGAGTGGGTTGTTGGGCGGGTGGATGGATGAATGGATGGATGATTAGTTTTATCGTTCAATGAATGGGTGGATAGATAGATGGATGGCTGGATAGATGGGTGGATGGATGGACGGGTGGATGGGTGGGTGAATGGATGGATAGATGGATGTGTGGATGAATGGGTGGATGGATTTATGGATGGATAGATGGATGATGGATAGATGAATGGATGGTTGGATGGATGGATGGATGGATCGATCGATCGATCTATCGATCAATGGATCGTTGGATGAGTGGATGTATGGATGGATGGATGGGTGGATGGATGGATAAATTGATGGACATACAAATATATACACAGACGGACGGACAGACAGACAGACAGACAGACAGACAGACAGACAGACAGACAGACAGACAGACAGACAGACAGACAGACAGACGGACAGACAGACAGACAGACAGACAGACAGACAGACAGACAGACAGACAGACAGACAGACGGACGGACAGACAGACAGACAGACGGACAGACATACGACGGACGGACGGACGGACGGACGGGCGGGCGGGCGGGCGGGCGGGCGGGCGGGCGGGCGGGCGGACGGACGGACGGACGGACGGACGGACGGACGGACGGACGGACGGACGGACGGACGGACGGACGGACGGACGGACGGACGGACGGACGGACGGACAGACAGACAGACAGACATACATTCATACATACATACATACATACATACATACATACATACATACATTCATACATACATACATACATACATTCATACATACATACATACATACATAATCCTTTTATATATATATATATATATATATATATATATATATATATATATATATATATATATATATGTGTGTGTGGGGGGGGGGGGGTGCGTGTGTGTGTGTACCTTGGAAAATGCATCGGTCGCATGAATGGAAATGGGCAAAGGCTTCTGGAGCATTGCACCAGAAATGACTTATATATTACAAACTCCTTATTTACAACAAAAGAGCTGCATAAGGTCACATGGAAACATTCAAGATCCGGCCATTGGCACCAGCCAATCATCATCATACGGAGACAACATCTGAACCATACATCATTGAATCGAAGTTACCACAGTGCTGACTGTGATACGGATCAATGTTTGGTTGTTGCAAGGGTTAGACTGAGACCAAATAGAATCTATATAGCTAAACACAAATCTAAACCCAGGATAAATATTATTAACACTCACGATCCTGAAAAGTGCTTTCAGTTTCAACAGCAGCTTGAAGACGTTTTCACTGATACACCAGAGAATTTGTACAGTGGGTGAAAAGTGGGGTAAACTTAAGGAAACTCGTTATAAAATTGCCGTGGGGGTTTACGACACTGTGGATCATAAGAGGCAGAACTGGTTTGCGGCAAACAGCCAGACTGCAGCCCTTGATTGATAAGAAGAAGATAGCTCTCTTAAGAAACAAGGAAAGACCAATGCGTAACACTCTGAGTGAGCTAAAGCAAGCTAGGAAGGATGTGCAAAAGACTGCCAGGCAGTGTGCACATGACTATTGGATCAAGTTATGTGAGTCCATTCAAATCGCAAGTGATAAGGGAAACATCAGAAGCATGTATGAAGGGGTAAAGAGAGCCTGTGGTCCAATAATCAAAAGAAGTGCACCACTGAAAACCTTCACTGGAGAAATCATCACTGATAAGAAACAGCAGATGGACAGATGGAGCTTTACTTAAGTGAGACCAAACTAGCGGATGATGCCCTCAACGCCACAGAGGCCCTACAAACGCTTGACCACCTGGACACACCATAACAGAAGTTAAGTGTGCTATAAATGAACTTGCATCTGGCAAGGCTCCAGGTAAGGATGGGATTCCAATAGAGGTTATCAGTTGTGGGCAAGACACACTCACTTTACAGATCCACCAGCTAATAGAGCAATGCTGGCAAGAAGGACAAGTCCTACAGGATTTCAAAGATTCAAACATCATAACACTGTACAAGAACAAGGGCGATCGGAGCGACTGCAACAACTATAGGGGTATCTCACTTCTGTGTATTGTCGGAACAGTATTTTCAAGTCCTATGAGATCAAGTCTACCCCGAATCACAGTGTGGCTTTCGACAGAACCGGTCTACCACTGATATGATATTCTCATTGCGACAAATGCAAGAAAAATGCCGTGAACAGAATCAACCACTGTTTATTGCCTTCATCGACCTCACACAGGCATTTGATTTGGTCAGTCGTGAGGGTCTGTTCAAGGCACTAAAGAAGATTGGTTGCCCACCAATTCTTCTGTCCATTGTCCATTGTGTCACACAGGCATGAAGGGTATAATCAAGTCTGATGGTGCAACTTCTGAAGAGTTTGAAATCAAGAGTAGAGTTAAGCAAGGTTGTGCACTAGCTCCCACCCTCTTTGGAATATACTTTTCACTTCTACTGAAACATGCCTTTCGTAATCAGGATGGTGGTACATACATTCATTCACTCACGCTCAGATGGCTGCCTCTACAATGCTCAGAGATTGAGGGCCAAGACCAAAATTAGGAGGATAATGATCAGAGAGTTGCATTTTGCAGATGATGCTGCAGTTACGACCCACTCTGAGGAAGAATTACAATGTCTACTATCTGCATTCTCCAATGCTTGTTCTGAATTTGGTTTAACAATTAGCAAAAAGAAGACGCAGATTATGCCATAAGGTGCACATGGGGTACTATCAATCTTTATTGACTTCGCTGAACTAGAGATGGTAGACCATTTTACATATCTAGGATCAGTCAATCAATCAATCATGTGCCATGCCGGAAAGCGTGGGCGGTCATGATTCGCCATTTCACTCGATCACGAGAGTCGTGGATCAGCTCAGTGTTCCTGTTTCGTCCATGCCATGTGGCCAAGCCATCCAGGTATTTTCCTCTCGGTCTTCCTCTTGGTCTGTTCCCTTCGATCTTGCCAGCTGTCACTAAGTTCTCCAGTCCATTTCTTCTCATAACATGTCCAAAAAATTTTGACTGTCTACGTCTAATTTCTCTAATCAATCTACGATTTTCATTTGTCTCTTGTAGTACTTGGTCATTGGTTTTTCTATCTGTCCATGGTATTCTTTGCATTTTCCTCAGAAACCACATTTCTGCAGCCATCAGATGTTTTTCAGCTTGACAGCACATTGTCCAAGTTTCACATCCATACAAAAGAACAGGCTCTATGTATCCCCTCATCACTCTTTTTCTCGTTTCAATTGACATCATTTTATTGGTCAGAATGTTTTTCATCTTGCTAAAGGCTACTTTCGCAAAGGCGATTCTTGTTCTAATCTCTTCAAGGCATCTCCCATCAGATGTTATGACTGTTCCGAGATAATTGAACCGATTCACTTGTTGAAGAATATTCCCATTTACTTGTATATTACATTGTGGTACTTCGTTCTTCCTAGTGACGACCATAACCTGTCTCTTCCTACAATTTAATTCCAACCCCAGCTGCTCACTGTGTACAACAACAGCGGCTACTAATTGTTGCAGATCCTGTGCATTGTCTGCAATCAATACTGTATCATCTGCATATCTAATGTTATTTATGTTTCGTCCTCCAATGCTGATTCCATTTAGGTCTTCTACATTTCTGAAAATATTTTCACTGTATAGGGAAAAAAGATCTGGAGACATTACACATCCCTGCCTAACACCTCTCTTAATAGGTTGATATTGTCCTACTTCATTATCAATCCTTATGGCAGCTTGTTGTTTCCAATATATGTTTTTTATAAGTCTAATGTCTTTCCCATCAATTTGTAGATCTGCAAGCATATCCACAATGTTGACATGTCTAACTCTATCAAAAGCCTTTGTGTAGTCAATGAAGCAAAGATGTATATCCTTGTTTACTTCTAAAGCACGTTCAATAACTGTTCACAGCATATATACAGCATTTACTGTACCCTTTCCTTCTACAAACCCACATTGTTCTTCCCCTATTTCAGGTTGTATTTTCTTCCTCACTCTTTGCATGATAATTCGTAACAAAATCTTTGTGATGTGACTCATTATACTAATTGTTCTATGTTGATCACATTCTAAGGTTCCTGATTTCTTTGGGATTGCAATAAATACAGAATTACATAATTCAGAAGGTATATCTCCAGTATCATATAATGTGTTCAGCAGTCTAGTGACTTTCTCTAGTCCAAATTCTTCTAAAGCTTTAATTATTTCTGTTGTGATGTTATCTGCACCGGGGATCAGTGGTAAATAGCAAATTATCCCTAGATCAGGAAATCAACATAGGGATTTGTAAGGCACCAACAACAATGAACAGGTTAAGAAAAAGAGTATGGGAGAACAGGAAGCTTACTGCCAAAACAATAGTTCTTGTCTATCAAGCCTGTGTCTTTAGTACTCCTTTTTATGGCAGTGAAGCCTGGACAACATACTCACACCAAGAGAAACGTTTAAACAGCTTTCATATGCGGTGTCTGCAAAGAATTCTTGGTATTAAGTGGCAAGACAAAATCACAAATACTGAAGTATTGGAAAGATCAGTTTGTGTGACGGTTTACTCCATGCTCAGACTTTGTAGACTTAGATGGATAGGACATCTTAGGAGGATGGATGATGGTAGAATACTAAAGGAAATCTTTTTTGGTGAATTACAGATGGGTAAGAGATCTCAGGGTCGGCCTCTACTACGATACAAAGATGTGTGTAAGCGGGACATGATTGATACAGGCATTGATAATGCACATTGGGAGCAAGTAGACGCTGAACGTGTTGCATGGCGTGCAAACATAAGAAATGGAATAAAGACAAAGGAGAAAATTATTGCAGATAAGTCCCTCACCGAGCGTGTGAGACTAAGATGGTGCATGATGGTGGAAATGACCATGTGTTCACATGCACCTACTGTGGACAAACATTTACAGCACGAATTGGCCTTATCAGTCACATTCGCTACCGCCATGGATAATAGTTATTATGCCTTTCTGAAGCACAAACTATCGTCTGTCAAGACGGCAAGGTACCAATATATATATATATTCCAATTCCAATTGTGTTTTAAAATTTCCAAATTCAGTCTCGTTAAACCTGCCTCCTCAGCTATGCTTTTTTTTTTTTTTTTTTTTGGAGATCCATGGTTGTGTGGACTGTTAATCCTAATTCATACTGGTTTTTTTTATTGAGTCTGCTCTGCTTGTCGGATGTTATTTTTGTGCTGCCTGGTAATTTCCTTTCTGTCTTATGTTGGTAATGATAAATACCTGTCCTTGGTCGGGCCTACTAGGTTCCGCATTCTTTCGTTTGTTGGTTTCTTTCTCTATTAGCACCACTACGTGTTTGTTGTTTCTTGTGTTGTCCTCACCGGGGCTGGTCCCGGTCATGTCCAGTCCTCATAGGGACTCTATGTAGGCAAAGGCAGAGAATTCAAGTGCAGTCTCAAGTTATTCCCCCGGTCAGCTGTCCGTACTCCTCTACATTTGCTTTCTCGTTTTTATCATCGGTGTATGGGTTGGTGCAGCAACAAGACAACCCGATCTCCCTGTCAGTCTTGTTCAGTAGCCCTTCGGGAAGAACCAACCCACCATCCTGCCACTCACCCCGCAGTCTCTCTCAGGACATCCAGGCCATCCATCCCCGGCGAGATAGATGGATTTTTATTTTATTTTATATATTTATTTTTTTTTTTTTTTTTTTGGTTTGGTTTTGTTTTGATATATATACTTTAAAAAAGAAATTATATATTTAACAAGAAGATAGAAAAGTTATATGTCCTTTACTGTTCTTAATATGAAAAGCCTGATCAGCCGCTGTATTCTCGGGTTGCTGTTTGTGTGCAGGCACTCCGTCATTGTCATTGGAGTCTTAGTTTTGACGAAGTAGTCTTTTAGATTCCTTCGCTCACTATTGTACTCGTTGCATATTAATAGGTAATGTTCAATGGTGTTGTCTGCTAGGCATGCTCTGCAGAATGGGTTCTCTCTTGCGTCTTTCCAGTTTCCAAGTCTGATTTTCCACAGCTGTTTGTTTGCCGGTGCTTTCATGTTGGATTTGGCTTGTGGTTTGTAGCTGTGTTCACCCAGCACCTGGTATGCATGTCGACCTCTAGCGTTGTCTCGCCACTGTTTCCTCCATTCCTGGAGTATGTTAGTTTTTGATGATACTCTTTCCCTCTACTTTACCTAGGTCTGTGCTGATTTTATTACTGCTGGTTAGTCCTCGTTTCGCTGCTCTGTCTGCTTATTCGTTTCCCGGGATACCCCTGTGAGCTAGTATCCATCCGATTGTGATTTGGCATCCCATGTACCTGAGGTTGGTGATTGTCGCTAATATCGCTTCTTTTATGTCGGGTCTGTTTCCTCTAGTGAAGTATCCGAGCGTTTGTACAGAGGACAGGGAGTCTGTCTAGATACATAGTTTCAACACGTGTATACTGCTGTTTCTTCAGCTTCCAGTCTAGGACCACTACTCCTGCCCCCACGTCTCCCTGTTCGGTCTTGGACCCGTCCGTGTATATTATGAGGTTGTCCTTGCTGATTTCTTCTATGTACGCCGCGGCCGCGTCTCTTGCGTCTGTGTCCTCCGTGTCCTTGGTGATGGTCTTTGCTAGGCTCGTGTCTGTGAATGGGACTGTTAGTTCCCATGGTGGGATTGTTGGCTTGTACTGTCTTGTCTGTTTCAGGATTTCTGCTAGCTCGTTCCCTTCCTTCATCTTTTCTGCTGCTTCCCATCTTGCCGATCTTTGCAGTTTTACTATTGGGATGCCACCCCATTTGCTGCGGTTGTATCTTAATGTTTGGTATGCTGGGTGGTCTTCGCCTTGTGCTACCTTTACCCAGTAGTTAAACGTCAGCTGTTTAAGCCTCAGACTCAGTGGTAGTGCTCCCAGTGTTACCTCCATGGCTTCTTTGGATGTCCCTTTTCCAGCTCCAAGGATGGTGTTTAAAGCTTGGGTCTGTATGGTGTCTAACCTCCTCTTGTTGGCTTTTGATGCTGAGTCGTACACATTGCGGCGTATTCTAGCTTGCCTCTGATAAATGCTATGTAGTACATCAGCATTGTTTTGGCGTGGGCTCCCCAACCGATTCCTTTTTATCACCCGCAGTAGGTTGCTTGCGTTCTTGCATTTTTCCAATGTCTGACATATGCGTTTTGTCCAGTTCATCTGTTCATCTAAAGTCATTCCTAGGAAGACTGTGCTGCTTCTTCTATTAATAGTTTTCACTTTTATCTGTATTTTATAGTTCTTGTTAGAATTTATCTACCTCTTGTTACTAAATAATATACTTACTGTTTTATTGGTGTTGATATTGAAGCCCCAATTGTCCATCCATGCGGCTAGTTTATATATATATATATATATATATATATATATATATATATATATATATATATATATATATATATATATATATATATATATATCGACAGGCAGGCGGATAGACAGACAGGCAGGCAGACAAGCATACAGTGTCAAGTGTATTTCCTGTAGTTAGAGCCCATCCAGTGTAGCGGATTCTTCCTCGTCTTCCCAACAATGTTTGTCTGGTGAGACTAATCACTGTGATGTACGTGGGATGTTTAAAGGGCACACATTAGAACATAGGTTTGTCGCCCTCATCAGAGGAGGATACTTTTCAACTCTCACTATCTAAAACCTGGGCTTTGTGAGGCATGCGCTATCGTTAGAAACGAATCATTATCGTGTACCATGCCGATATGTGCGGGCCGTCTCAGGTCACCAGACTCTAGGATCAAGTATGTGTGGCTATACCAATGACGTCCTGTTGACAAGACCTAACCAATCGCTCTTGTAAACATGGCCAGCCCTAGGTAGGGATTCGAACCAGCTGCCGTCTGAGTTGGTTACCCTAGCCTCTCGACCAGACCCACGCTTTAGCAAGATACAAAAGCAGATACAAAAGCAGTCACAACAGCAGATACAACAGTAGATACAACAGCAGCTACAACAGCAGATGCAACAGCAGATACAACAATAGATACAACAACAAATACAACAGCAGATGCAATAGCAGATACAACAATAGATACAACAACAGATACAACAGCAGATGCAACAGCAGCTACAACAGCGGATGAAGAAAGGAATCCCGTACAACGGTGACGGTGGAACTTGATCATTGATCTACACTCCACAAAGACAGTTGCTAGAGATGCACGCATGAATGATGTTACAGTAATACACGTCTCCACAACTCAGCATGGGCGTCCACTGTCCACACGTCCGTGTTATGACTGCGTTGTTTCCCGTCAGTGAGAGTGTTTTCTCCACAGCTCAGCATGGACGACAATTTCCCAAACGTCGGTGTTGTGATTGTATTGTTGTCTCCACAACTGTCCACACGTCCGTGTTTGTGATTGCGTTGTTTCGCGTCAGAGAGAGTGTTTTCGCCACATTCACGTCCACTGGTGCAACAAACACGGACTTCGTGTGTACTATTGTTCTCAACGTCATCTGTGTTGTTTCCGCTTCCGGAATATTTATTATTATCTAAGCCACGGGACCAATCATTTTCCAGTAAATTAATTCACTATTGAAATGCCGCTTCCATTCTGCGCCTGTCATATTTAACTGCCATGCTACTGTCCTGTAGCATTGTTGCTCGGTCCATTCAAACGACGCCGGTTGTTGGGTTCCCCTATTGTCCACTTAATCACTCAGCCGTCGAAATATTGTCGCTGACAGATTGTTCCAGCTTAGATTTCAGCATCTGTGATCTGGCTTTCAATCAATCAGGTGCCGTCTCCACAATGACGGTTGGTTGCAATGGATCTCCAACTCTCTCTCTCTCTCTCTCTCTCTCTCTCTCTCTCTCTCTCTCTCTCTCTCTCTCTCTCTCTCTCTCTCTCTCCCTGACTACATTCTGTCACACTGCTTTTCGTCCATCTCTTGATGTTATCTTCCCACTTGTATCGCTTGCCTTCAGCCTTACCCTCTAGTATGGTGTTTATAAGCGTGGTATGTCTATTAAAGCGGTCAAAATATTTCTTTATTATTCCTTTCATCAACTCTCTGTTCATTCCCAGCTTTTCTATAATGTCTGTAGTTGATTGTTTTTGTTTCCAATGAAAGAAGATATATGCTTCTATATATACACATCTCAATGGCCTCTATTCGAGATTTTAATTGCTTGTTCTTTGTCCAGGCTTCCGCGCCATATAGTAGTATTGAATATACATAGAATTTGACCATTCTCATTTTTAATGTGTTGTCTCTAGATGTTAATACTGATTTCATGTTATTGAAGACATTTTTGGCCATTCCTATTCACTTTTCGATGTCTATTTCACTTCTGCCATTATTTATTATTACACGCCCAAGACATGAGAAAGTTGTTATGTGTTCTCGTATCTCCCCGTTTACCGTGATGTTCATTGATGGCCTCTCTATTCCACTGCTTATTATCATAGTTTTCGTGAATTTATTTTCTGATATTAATATCTAAGCCACATTCTGAACTGTGCCTATTTTCTTATTCCACTTGGTAGTGTAATTCTTGCTCGCTGTCTGCTATTTACACGGTACTGTCAGCATACCTAAGATTGTTTATGTTTCTTCCATTAATTTTATGTACAGGCAGTTCTCGAAATTTAAGTGATGCTCTGGAAGTACCGTGTTTCATATTGCGGCTGTTGTATGTCAGGAACTACCGTGTTTTATACTGTCACTGTTATATGTCAGCAGACGATGTGGCATAAGAGATAATAATGCTCGCTCTTAAACCTCCGTGCGCTTAGGACGAGGTAGGAGGTGCAACCCACAATCTATATGTTCTGACAAATGTAGAATCAAACTGGCGTGAGATGAAGCCAGGATCTAGACAGCGCTGCACTTCCACTCACCGCTGGTTCACTGTCTGGGCAGAACTGAGTAGAACTGGGTAGAACAGAGCAGAATTAGGCAGAACTGGGCATAACTGGACAGAAACACGTCCTACATGATGAGACCAGTACCAGTGTCGATAATGTCAGAACTGAGTGGCACAAGACACAGTGAGAACCACATGTCAGGCACAAGCCACAATCACCAACACAAAAAGTACCATTTCACACAGTGAAAACAATATGTCAACCACAAGCCACAATCACCAACACAGAAGTTACAATCTCACACAGAATCACATGTCAACCACAAACGACAATCACCAACACAGAAAGTACAAATCTCACACAGTGAGAACCACATGTCAATCACAAGCCACGATCACCAACACAGAAAGTACAATCTCACACAGTGAAAACCACATGTCAACCACAAGCCACAATCACTAACACAGATAGTACAATCTCACACAGTGAGAACCACATGTCAACCACAAACGACAATCACCAACACAAGTACAATCTCACACAGTGCGAACCACATGTTAACCACAAGCCACAATCACTAACACAGAAGGTTCAATCTCACACAGAATCACATGTCAACCACAAACCACAATCACCAACACAGAAAGTATAATCTCACACAGTGAGAACCACATGTAATCACAAGCCGCAATCACCAACACAGAAAGTACAATTTCACACAGTGAGAACCACATGTCAACCGCAAGCCACGCTCACTAACACAGAAGTTACAGTCTCACACAGAATCACATGTCAACCACACACGACAATCACCAACACAGAAAGTACAATTTCACACAGTGAGAACAATATGTCAACCACAAGCCGCAATCACCAAGACAGAAAGTGCAAATCTTACACAGTGAGAACCTCATGTCAAGCACAAGCCACAATCGCCAACACAGAAAGTACAATTTCACACAATGAGAACCACATGTTAACCACAAGCCACAATAATCAACACAGAAAGTACAATCTCACACAGTGAAAACCACATGTCAACGACAAGCCACAATCACAAAACACAGAAAGTACAATCTCACACAGTGAGAACCACATGTCAACCACAAGCCACAATCACCAACTCAGACAGTACAAGTCTCACAGTTCTGAATATATAATCAATAACAGGAACTGTACAAAAGGCGTTAGACGGAAGCTGATCACAGTAATAAAACGATGACACAGTACTTGGACTCAATGACACAGCACTTGGACTCGACGGCACTGCCCGAGCAGACAAGCTAAGGTCCACGGTCAGAGAACATGCGGCTGGTTGCGACACACTGCTGTGAATCACGGGCCATTTCGCAACCAGCCAAAAAGAAACCGAGGGGATTTAAAACTGAGAAGTTGCAGAACATTTCTTAGAATAGGTGGACCAAGAAGAAGAAAAACACGGACATTTCGCAACATGTCAACAGCGAAGAAAGCTAGATCATAAACATAAACACTTATCGTAAACTGGAATGTTTATTGACACACAAATGGCACATGCCGGTGTGTATGGGTAGGGAAGTGCTGGGAAGCTGATCCACAGGAGAAGAGGCTGGATTCTAACGTCTTCAGGATGGACACAGGACACTAGAGACAGCCTGGGTTTGGCAGTTCACGAGGCGGGGGATCCAGCAGAGTTGGGAGATCTTCTCGGCAGGTCATGGGGGCGACGTCCTGCTAGATGATGTGTGAAGGAAGCTTTGTCCTTACATTTCCCCAACTGTCTCCGGGTGTTTCATAGTTGACTGTCACCTGCCCCACGAAAGGTCTACTTGTGTTTAATTTAATGTTTTCTAAATGCGTTTATACAAAAGCCAACCATCGACAATTAGCAGATAGGGAGGATTAATCTGGAAGTTGTGGAGACGTGTTGTTTGACAACACAATGGCTGGAGAAAAAGAAAGAGAGAAAGAGCAATGAAGATTTCTGGATAGAAGTCAACTCACACAGCAGAGAAAGGTATTACGATCATCAGCCGTACACAGCGGACAGGCCAACCATCCGACACAACCCAGCGGTGATCACACGCCGTCAACCTCGTATGGCTGACAATCACGTGGTATGCTGCTGTGTCAAAGACTTTGGTCCTGCCGTCTATATATCATGAATCATTTAAGTGATCTACCTAGCTCTTTAATATGTACGTGGGTATTGTAACAAGCTACGTGGAGGGTCCCAAATAGCCCGGTCACAATGTTTAATTAATCTTCTATAGCCCTGGCTGGGATAGGTCTTTACCTGCCAACCCTCCTCCGTTTTCCCTGGACTCACTGTCACACTTCCTTTCGACCTAGGGACCTATTTCCTGCAGTGTTCTTCTGGCTGACACATAAATAACATGGCAGTCGTCAGAACAACTTGGAAGTAATTTTATTAACCTAATCAAGAACAGCACAGGAACACATAAAGGCAGATAAACAGATAGATCTACACAGACATTACACTGGTAAAGTTTTGACACAGAGCCTCCAGTCACCACAGTCACAGATCCAGCTTCAGATACTGTCTGATCTGTCCAGACATATCTCACCAAAGATGTCAGAATCTCCTTCCTTCTCCAGCAACTGGTTGTAGATTCAACAGGCTTTTGTAGAATCCAAGCGACTGGTGTGTTGAGGACTTCTGTTCATTGCCACATGAATTAATTCGGCACCAGGTCTTCACTGACCTATGAAAAGCTTTACGGTTGCAGATACGGTGAGGTGTTCGTGGAGGGATAATGGATGGGTGCCTTTTAATGTCTGGTGTAAAATGGGTATGCAAGAAAATCACTCTTAGGCTCCCTCCAGACAACAACTGCTCTCAGGCGTATGTTGTTGAAAAAAAACCGGCAATGCACCAGTCATGCAAAATGTCCTTGCCTCAAGACCTGCACCTTGCCTCTGTCTCAGAGTTAAGCACACCAAACCCTGAGTTGGCCTCGTCGGACATATTGGCGTTAGCCTAGAAGCACTGGTGATAATGTCCCTTAGAAGACATAGTCACTTCCCATAGAAGAAGACCCTGGAGATGATAAACAAAACCTGAGCGACTGGGCTGACTCATGTATCACACACATACACTATATTTAATACCTGAATGACTGGGCCTGACCTGTCAGGTAGCCCCTGGATTGGCCACGTCCGGGCTTGAGGAGACTTCCAGCTGGACGAAGTCCTGTTGTCTTTTTGCCCACACGACACACTCTCCACATTCATACCAAGCCTTTATTATGATTTGGCACAATCATTTCCATGCTTCCCTCTCACTTGCAAACGCTGCCTTTCTCACAACTACGATCCTGTGGTGTGGTGTGCCCAGTCATCTGTGTGTTTCCCCTCGTTACTAAAAGTATAGTATTGGGGTTGTATGGCACGCAGTGTAGTTCCCCACTCCCAGCAAGAATAGGAAAGAGGATACTACCCCTCCCGGCCGCTGCTCTTGTCTGAGCTGTCGCCGCAAGGTACCGGTAGTGCCTCACAGAACACATAGATTTAGAGGAATGCAGGTTCTCTCAATGAGATAGAGAAGTCCATTATCTTCCCGACATCATCCTATCAAGTAACAGACGAAAGAGATAGTCCTGTGTATAGCCTCTTCTGGCTCAAGAAGATAGATCATAGATTGGTATAGCTATCCAATGATGATATTCCACAGAAAGATGACCAGATGCCCAATTCAAGCCGTAGACAGAAAGATAGCAACAGCTCATCTGACGCCAAGAACAAATGAAATCTTCTGGGGAGATATATTGTTCCGTTTCACTTCCCCGGCTATGCCAAGAACAAGACGCCCATTTAGATTGCCAACGGTCAACCAACTCTTCATTGGTTATGATTGGCTTTTCGCCAATTCATCTTCCCCTTTGAGACAAAATACATTTATAAGTCCAGGTCTGTCTGGACCACCCACAACCCAAGTTTACCTTTCAAAATGTCTCAGTAGTAGTTGCACTTCTGTCGTTATCTTTAATTAACTTTGACAAGTTGCAACTTGCAAACGGTACTTGTTTGCCCGGCCATCAATTGACCAGCCGCTGCACCAGTGCACATTTGACGCAAGGCGCGCCTTCGGGACTACCCGAAAGGAAAGACAAATATATACTCTCTCCATGTAAAGATTGTGGTATGAAGATAACCCAAAGAACCATCTTTCATGGAGAATTGAGCGAATAAAGAACTGAGAGCTTCCGAAAGCCGGTTCCCCTTGTTTACCAAGAATAACAGAATACATAAGGACATGGGCCACTGGCGTTTTGCTACAGGTATCTACAGCCATTTACTTAATTTCATTAATCCTTTAGCGCTTCTACTACTATCTTCAACCATTTACGAGATTTCATTAATCTTTTAACCCTTCGACTACTATCTTCAGCCATTTACGTGATTTCATTAACCCTTTAACTATTCGACTACTATCTTCAGCCATTTACGTGATTTTATTAAACCTTTAACTCTTCGACTACTATCTTCAGCCATTTACGTGATTTCATTAACCTTTTAACCCTTCGACTACTATCTTCAGCCATTTACGTGATTTCCCAAACTCTTGCGCTAATGTAATTTCCTGCCGACCCGTGCTGGACAAATTACGTCACACAGTTGACGGACTAGAGTGGTCTGAGCGACGGGTCATTGTTTGCCCGCGGCACAGGTCAATAAACTGGGACGAGTGGACACTGATTGGAGATGCGTCCACTGTTGGGTCGTGTCCGGCGAGAGGACAAGCCGCTAACTGCGTTACACTGGACACACAATTTCCCACGGCATGTCCCTGCAAGCGGACGATGTCCACGTCTTCTGGGACACGAGTTGCTTTTCTACAAGGCGACACTCGCGGACGACGGTATGAGAGTGCGAGAGTGATGGGGTCAACACGAGTTCTCAGGACGGGTGACCAACGTGTCTATGGTGATTGTCGACAGGGAGCAAGAGAAACATCGCCAAAAGCCGGCCCTTACATGGCAAGAGAGCTGGTCAACATATGGTTATACCACGTTATTTTATAGCGCAATTGCTCCAGCTTACTGACTCTTAATGTGGAGCTGCGAGATTAGTGTATAGTGTACACCCAGAGTGACGTAGCTGATTGTCTCCCCCGTGTTTTCCAGCAGGGGGTAGGGTTTGTTGACATGCATACCCTCCATATGTGTGTATGTGTGTATAGTTGGGTGCATGTATCAGTATGTATGTATATATGTGTGTGTGTGTGTCTTTGTGTGTCTCTGTGTGTGTCTTTGTGTGTCTCTGTGTGATTGTGCATGCATGTGTGTGTGTCTGTGGGTGTGTGTGTGTTTGTGTGTGTTTATGTGTGTGTGTGCCACAACACTACATGGATTGGTGACATAACAGTTACTCTAAGTACTAATGTAAGAATTTCGCCGGCTCTATGACGAATGGTAACGAATGGAAATCGTTATCCCGCAAACCGCGTCCGAAACACAGCTGCGGACGATTCGGTAGCAGACCGCCTAACGTTGGTTTACATGGAATGATATAAGTGCCGGACGTTCAGAAAGCAATGGCAAACTACTAAACAGAAAATTTTCCGGGAATCACAAACAGCAAAAACAAAAGTATACAACCTTCTTAAAGGTAAACAATACCTTATTTATCTCCCATAACCTCCAACTGGTCTGTCATTTCAGTTAAATAATTCGATCTGGTTTGAGATTTCCTGATCCGATGAGTGCCAGGTTATCTGATCTCTCCTCCATCTCCCGGAAGTTTATGAATATGAAAAAAAGTAACTTAAATGGACGGCATGACCGCTCAGAGCTGTTGATATTGTTAATATCACTTGAGGTGACCTCCACACATTTGACAGAGGTCTTGGTGAACATATCAGACTTCGGTCCCCGGTGACTTTGGTATCCAGTCACCTCTAGCCAGGAGAACAAAACAGCAGCCGTCACTGCTCACCTACACATGGTGTTATCGACACCGGCACTGGCCAGGAGCATCATACAGCAGCCGTCACTGCTCACCTACACATGGTGTTATCGTCACCGACACTGGCGTGGAGCATCATACAGCAGCCGTCACTGCTCACCTACACATGGTGTTATCGACACCGGCACTGGTCAGGAGCATCATACAGCAGCCGTCACTGCTCACCTACACATGGTGTTATCGACACCGGCACTGGCCAGGAGCACCATACAGCAGCCGTCACTGCTCACCTACACATGGTGTTATCGACACCGGCACTGGCCAGGAGCATCATACAGCAGCCGTCACTGCTCACCTACACATGGTGTTATCGACACCGGCACTGGCCAGGAGCACCATACAGCAGCCGTCACTGCTCACCTACACATGGTGTTATCGACACCGGCACTGGCCAGGAGCATCATACAGCAGCCGTCACTGCTCACCTACACATGGTGTTATCGACACTGACCTGCATAGATCACCAGACGTGGTATTATTTTTTTGTCACGCGTCTCTTTCCTTTTCATCTTTATCGAGGATATGTGTAAGAGCTAGGAGACAACACAACTGTACGTCCATCTTTATCGAGTAAGCGCTAAAGGACGACAACAATTTAAGTCCATCTTTATCGAAGATATGTGTGAGAGCTAAGGGACGACACAACGTTAAGTCTATCTATAATGGGTATGTGTGTAAGAGCTCAGGGACAACACACTTTTAAGTCCACCATTATGGGTATATGTGTAAGAGCTAAGGGATAACAGAACTTTACGCCCACCTTTATGGATATATGTATGAGAGCTAAGGGACAACACAACTTTAAGTCCATCTTTATCGAAGATATATGTGTAAGAGCTGAGGGACGGCACAACTTAAAGTTCATCTTTGCGACGATTAAACGTGCATTCAGCTCTCGATGTACAACATCGAGGCTATCGTTCACAAATCCTGCACTTTCTTCAACTGAAGTGTGTCTGTTATCTTTACCGTTTGTGAGTTCCAATTTTCAATTGCTCTCGCTTCATTTCAGTTTCAAATTATGTACTCACACAGCGTGTCTCGTGCTTATTTTCATTGAAGATTCAATCTTTTAGAATCATCAAATGAATCCAAGACATTTCTTGTATGATCTTGTAATCGCTAGTACAGACGGCCCAATTTATGGATAGCGATATCTCAACATCCGACCATCTACATGAGATAACAACTAAACAAACGTGATAAATATCTACGTCACTGGCAGGTTTGTGAACCTCGGATGGCATCATGCGATATTTTTCTTGTCAACACACCAGCTAAGTGTGTCCATCTGCTGTCATATCAACACACTTGGTTGTCGCAGACATTTACTGCCATGTCAACATGCCTGGTTTATCTCAAACACTTACTGTCATCTAACAGTGGCTACCTAAGACCAGATAGTGGCTAGATGCTCCATTGATGGCCCCGTTCATCTATCTACATGTCTACTAAACAATGTCACCATTCCCCGTCACATCTATCTACTTGTCTACTACATAGTGCCACCATTCAACCGTTATATATCTCTGTATGTCTACTAAACAATGCCACCATTCACCGTCACATATATCTACTTGTCTACTACATAGTGCCACCATTCAACCGTTATATATCTCTGTATGTCTACTAAACAATGTCACCATTCCCCGTCACATCTATCTACTTGTCTACTACATAGTGCCACCATTCAACCGTTATATATCTCTGTATGTCTACTAAACAATGTCACCATTCCCCGTCACATCTATCTACTTGTCTACTACATAGTGCCACCATTCAACCGTTATATATCTCTGTATGTCTACTAAACAATGTCACCATTCCCCGTCACATCTATCTACTTGTCTACTACATAGTGCCACCATTCAACCGTTATATATCTCTATATGTCCACTACACAATGCCACCATTAACCGTCACATTTATCTACATGTCTACTACATAGTGCCACCATTCAACCGTTATATATCTCTATATGTCCACTACACAATGCCACCATTAACCGTCACATTTATCTACATGTCTTCTACATAGTGCCACCATTCAACCGTTATATATCTCTATATGTCCACTACACAATGCCACCATGTCTACTACATAGTGCCACCATTCAACCGTTATATATCTCTATATGTCCACTACACAATGCCACATTTATCTACATGTCTACTACATAGTGCCACCATTCAACCGTTATATATCTCTATATGTCCACTACACAATGCCACTATTCACCGTCACATCTATCTACATGTCTACTACATAGTGCCACCATTCAACCGTTATATATCTCTGTATGTCTACTAAACAATGCCACCATTCCCCGTCACATCTATCTACATGTCTACTACATAGTGCCACCATTCAACCGTTATATATCTCTGTATGTCTGCTAAACACTGCCACCATTCACCGTCACATCTATCTACATGTCTACTACATAGTGCCACCATTCAACCGTTATATATCTCTGTATGTCTACTAAACAATGCCACCATTCCCCGTCACATCTATCTACATGTCTACTACATAGTGCCACCATTCAACCGTTATATATCTCTATATGTCCACTACACAATGCCACTATTCACCGTCACATCTATCTACATGTCTACTACATAGTGCCACCATTCAACCGTTATATATCTCTATATGTCCACTACACAATGCCACTATTCACCGTCACATCTATCTACATGTCTACTACATAGTGCCACCATTCAACCGTTATATATCTCTATGTGTCCACTACACAATGCCACTATTCACCGTCACATTTATCTACATGTCTACTAAACAATGCCACCATAAACCGTCACATGCATCTACATGTCTACTATACAATGCCACCATTAACCGTCACATCTATCTACATGTCTACTACATAGTGCCACCATTCAACCGTTATATATCTCTATATGTCCACTATACAATGCCACCATTCACCGTCACATTTATCTACATGTCTACTATACAATGCCACCATTCACCGTCACATTTATCTACATGTCTACTACATAGTGCCACCATTAACCGTCACAGTTATCTACATGTCTTCTATACAATGCCACCATTCACCGTCATTACAATATTTGTCTACATGTCTACCATACACTGCCACCATTCACCGTCACATTGATCAATATGTCTACTACACAATGCCACCATTCACCGTCACATTTATCTACATGTCTACTACACAATGCCACCATTCACCGTCACATTTATCAATATGTCTACTACACAATACCACCATTCACCGTCACATTTATCTACATGTCTACTAGACAATGCCACCATTCACCGTCACATTTATCTACATGTCTACTACACAATGCCACCATTCACCGTCACATTTATCTACATGTCTACTACACAATGCCACCATTCACCGTCACATTTATCTACATGTCTACTTCACAATGCCACCATGCACCGTCACAAACTTGGACACCATCACATCTCCTTTTAGTCACACCCATACACCAGCGGTTTGAATTCACTTGAGAGCCATTTTTACCAGTTACTCTTGCCCTTGTCTCCATTTCACTATAACCATCACAGTTAACTCTTGCCTTGTCTCCACTTCACCTGATCCAACACTGTTAACTCTTGCCCTGGTCTCCACTTCACTTTAAACATCTTGATGTTTGTTACTTCAAATCCCATCACACTTATACAATCTTCATGCAAAATTCATTCTCAGATATGAAATTAATATTTTACTTGATTTACTGTTGAAATGCATTATTTCACGAATGGAAGAAACCGAATGTAATTTAATGAACTCTTTGCCAGCGGACAACATTTACATGTGTAAAAATGTAATAGAGCACTTTTACAGAAAGTCACCGGGACTTGATCAACTCTGTAAACATATTGAGCTGTGCAGCGCAGTAAATGCAGTCTAAAAAATGGTATGTTGATTTGATAGACACATATAAATATTGTAAATATTGAGAGAGGTTTTTTATGTTGTATATACAGAAGAATATAAATCATGCACAGAGAGAAATTATATAATTATTTATGTTGCATATACAGTTACAGAACATAGGACAGAACATACAGTTACAGGACATGGGACAGAACATACAGTTACAGGACATGGGACAGAACATACAGTTACAGGACATGGGACAGAACATACAGTTACAGGACATGAGACAGAACATACAGTTACAGGACATGGGACAGAGCATACAGTTACAGGATATGGGACAGAATATATAGTTACAGGACATGGGACAGAGCATACAGGTACAGGACATGGGACAGAACATACAGTTACAGGACATGGGACAGAACATACATTTACAGGACATGGGACATAACATACAGTTGCATGGACATGAGACAGAACATACAGTTACAGGACATGGAACAGAACATACAGTTACATGGACATGGGACAGAACATACAGTTACAGGACATGGAACAGAACATACATTTATAGGATATGGGACAGAACATACAGTTACAGGACATGGAACAGAACATACAGTTACAGGACATGGGACAGAACATACATTTACAGGACATGGGACAGAACATACATTTACAGGACATGGGACAGAACATACAGTTACAGGACTTGGGACAGAACATACAGTTACAGGACATGGAACAGAACATACAGTTACAGGACATGGGACAGAACATATAGTTACAGGAAATGGAACAGAACAAACAGTTACAGGACATGGAACAGAACATACAGTTACAGGACATGGGACAGAACATACAGTTACAGAACATGGGACAGAACATACATTTACAGGATATGGGACAGAACATACATTTACAGGACATGGGACAGAGCATAATGTTATAGGACATGGGACAGAGCATAATGTTATAGGACATGGGACAGAACAAACAGTTACAGGACATGGGACAGAGCATAATGTTATAGGCATGGGACAGAGCATAATGTTACAGGACATGGGACAGAACATACAGTTACAGGACATGGGACAGAGCATAATGTTATAGGACATGGGACAGAGCATAATGTTAAAGGACATGGGACAGAGCGTAATGTTATAGGACATGGGACAGAGCATAATGTTATAGGACATGGGACAGAGCATAATGTTACAGGACATGGGACAGAGCATAATGTTACAGGACATGAGACAAAACAAACTGTTACAGGACATGGGAAAGAACAAACAGTTACAGGACATGGGACAGAGCATAATGTTACAGGACATGGGGCAGAGCATAATGTTATAGGACATGGGACAAAACATACATTTACAGGACATGGGACAAAACATACAGTTACAGGACATGGGACAGAGCATAATGTTATAGGACATGGGACAGAGCATAATGTTATAGGACATGGGACAGAACAAACAGATGCAGGACATGGGACAGAGCATAATGTTACAGGACATGGGACAGAGCATAATGTTACAGGACATGTGACAAAACAAACAGTTACAGGACATGGGACAGAACATACAGTTACAGGACATGGGACAGAGCATACAGTTACAGAATATGGGACATAATATATAGTTACAGGACATGGGACAGAGCATACAGTTACAGGATATGGGACAGAATATATAGTTACAGGACATGGGACAGAGCATACAGTTACAGGACATGGGACAGAACATACAGTTACAGGACATGGGACAGAACATACATTTACAGGACATGGGACATAACATACAGTTACAGGACATGGGGCAGAACATACAGTTACAGGACATGGGACAGAACATACAGTTACAGGACATGGGGCAGAATATATAGTTACAGGATATGGGACAGAACATACATTTACAGGATATGGGACAGAGCATACAGTTACAGGTCATGGGACAGAATATATAGTTACAGGACATGGGACATAACATACAGTTACAGGACATGGGGCAGAATATATAGTTACAGGACATGGGACAGAGCATACAGTTACAGGACATGGGGCAGAATATATAGTTACAGGACATGGGACATAACATACAGTTACAGGACATGGGGCAGAATATACAGTTACAGGATATGGGACAGAACATACATTTACAGGATATGGGACAGAGCATACAGTTACAGGTCATGGGACAGAACATACATTTACAGGATATGGGACAGAACATACATTTATAGGATATGGGACAGAGCATACATTTACAAGATATGGGACATAACATACAGTTACAGGTCATGGGACAGAACATACAGTTACAGGACATGGGACAGAACATACAGTTACAGGACATGGGACAGAACATACATTTACAGGATATGGGACAGAGCATACAGTTACAGGACATGGGACAGAACATACATTTACAGGATATGGGACAGAGCATACAGTTACAGGACATGGGACAGAATAAATAGTTACAGGGCATGGGATAGAGAAAGTTACACAAACACACACATCCACTGAAATCAAACACACACACATCCACTGAAATCAAACACACACACATCCACTGAAATCAAACACACATACATCCACTGAATTCAATCCACTCCATGCGAACCTGATCGTTCTTGTAGCTTGAATACACCCGTAAACAGTAAATTTGCTTTTAACGCATCTTTTAGTTGTGAATTGTATGCAAACTTCTGATGTGAACTGAATGTATATTTCAGATGTGACATTTATGTATAATTCTTAAAAAAAATATGAACTGTATGCATATTTCAAGTGTGAACTCTTTGTATATTTTATATGTGAACAGTATGTATATTTCAGACCTAAACTAGTATGTGTATTTCAGTGTCTGCTTTGAACTGAGGAGTACTAATCAATGTGTAGAGATTAATTATTGTGACGATCAACAAGTGCACATCATTCCCCCTCCCCTCAACTTCTCCATCCACGCACAACCTTCGCATTCTATGTGCCCCTGTGTGTGTGTGTGTGTGCGCGCGCGCGCGTGCGTGTGTGTGCGCGCATGTGTGTTTGAGTGTGTTTGGATATGTGTAAGTGTTTGTGAGTAGGCGCTGTTTGTTGTTTGTTCATGTTTTTAAAAATGTTCTGTGTAATCTGTTGCTCAATCCACAACCGAATTACAACTGTTTATTTTCGGATTAAACTCTCATCTCCTGGGGAATCCATATGTACCCACAACCCAGGTGACCCACCCCGTAGTTGTGAGAGAAGTGTTTGAGCTGACGATAATGCCGTGCCTAAGGATCATATTTACGTAAATGAATATTACAATTAGAGCATGCTCTTTACTGGATACCCCAGCAAATATTAGCTGTTTTAGATTTATAACGCAATTTTAGTTCAGTAGTTTGCCATTGCTTTCTGAACGGTCGGTGCCTAATGCCATTGTAAACAACGCAATGAATGAATCACCCAAATAAACGAGAAGTAGATTGTGAGCTTTACTAAAACACGACTACAAGAGACAAATTGGACGTTGCGGCCGAAGCCTTCGTCAGCACAGTACAAACAAATACAAACCAACACAAAACTACATGAAACACACTATGACAATATTAAACTATTAAACTAATTAAAATTAAATGTACTCATCTGAATACTGTGTCCTAGCTTGGAAGGTCTGACACACGTAGGGCGCCAGTGGATCAATAGACCGGATGTATGGTACACGGGTCAAAGGTCAAGCGGGAAGGGAGTGGGGTGGAGACGCGCCCATGTGTGCGGAAAAGTGAAATTAGAGACCGGCAAAGATGTTACGGACGCAGATGACAATTAGCAATTATCGTTAAGCGCTCGAAACACCGCTGTGGAAACCTATATAGTGTTAGTACACACAGAGAGGCATGAGTGGCGGTCGTTCAGAAAATGATGGCAAAACACCGAACGTAAATCCGCCAAGAGAGTTGACTGTGATGTCATACAAAGGATCTGCACGTACCCAGATGGTGGACTGTAAGCTAGGGGTGGGAGGGGTGGGGTGGGAAGTTAAATGAAGCTGTGTTGGACATTAAGGCCGTAAGGGGAGAGTGTGCCCAACTGGAAGATGAGACGGTGTTCCAATGTCTTCCGATCCCGTTCGTGGGATGCGCATGATTTGATGGCCGTGACCTGTATGTCGGCTACGCCATGGTGGTCAGGACTGTTGAAATATATGGATACTGGTTTCTGGGCGCCGCTGGTGATGTCAGAAAGATGTTGTCGAAATCTGTCCCCAAGACGTAATTCTGTCTCACCGACATATCTCATGTCGCAACGTGTGCAGGTAATCGCATAGATGACGTTGCGACTGATGCATGAGAAACCCTCACGGATGTGGAAGGTCGTCTTAGGGAATGTCAGACTCTGGGTTTGAAGTACGTATGGACAGGTCTTGCAAACCGATCGAAGACACGCCACCGTGCCAGGAAGAGACTGGTGAGGTTGGGGTAGCCTGCTATGGACCAGCACATCTCTGAGGTTACGATCCCGCTTATATGCCACTAGAGGAGCCTCTGAGAAGACATCACGAGTGGTCGATTCCGCCCGGAGAATGGATAGATGTTTAAAAAGGATATTCTTGGCAGCAATATTGTGGGGATGATAAGTAAGTGAGAGGACAGGTCTATTGTTTCGTGGTTTCGGCCTGGAGGAGAGAGCCTCAGTGCAACTGATAGACTGGCAGCGGTGAAGAGCTGTAGATATAACATTATCAGGATAGCCACGAAGGCGAAAGAAATCAAGCATCTCGTGGGCTTTTTGATGGAAGTCGTTGTTATCCTGGCAAAGTCGTCGGAGACGTAACAGTTGGGAGAAAGGAATAGAACGTTTGCACGAGGGAGGGTGGGAGGAGGTATAGAGAAGGAATGAGTGCGAGTCAGTTGGTTTATAATAAACCGTCGTGCATAGACCAGCGGAACCTAAAGAGACTGTGAGGTCTAAGAAATTGACAGCCGACGAAGAAATGGTGGAGGTAAGTTTGATGCTGGGATGGAAGTCTGAAAAAAAGGCAATGAAGTTCTGTAGGTCAGGCAAGGGCATGTCCGAGACACCAAAGCAGTCGTCAATGTACCTCCTGTAGAGCTCCGGGAGCCTACCGGTGTACTGACTCCATACCTGGTGCTCCAGATAGCCCATGAAGAGGCAGGCATAACTGGGACCCATCTTAGTACCCATGGCCACACCGCTGATCTGGTCGAAGTAGTCCCCATTGAACTCAAACGAGTTGAGGTTGAGGACTAACTCCGCAAGACGCAGTAATGGTCCAGTGGCTATCGAGGGATTAAGCCTTTTCTCCAAGAAAAATTCTAAGGCTTTAAGGCCGTCAGAGTGAGGAATGGAAGTGTAGAGTGAAGTCACATCTAAAGTGAAGATGTGATACTGAGAAGGGTTAGTGAAACTGATGGAATCGAAGATGGAGATAGCGTGGTTGGTGTCTTTGATATACGAAGGGAGGCTGGCAACCAACGGCTGAAACATGCTGTCTAGAAACTCTGAAATCCGTTCTGTAGGGCAAGAGCAGGCCGAGACGATAGGTCTGCCTGGGTTACCAGGTTTGTGTGTCTTAGGCAGCATATTAAAGGCGGGTTTGCCCAAGCAGCTATCGTGGATGATCAACGAGGTGGCGGAGCTGGGTAAAAGACCTTGCTGGATAATGGCGTTAGTCACGCTTTTGACCTGGGTGTTGTTTCTGACTGTCCCATCTTGTATCCTTGGTCTGTAGAAGGTGGCATCGCCCAGTTGCTTGTTGCCTTCCTGTATATATATATAAGTCTTTCCTCCAAACCACTAGCGCCCCTCCCTTATCGGCAGGTTTGATAACTATGTCATCACGGCGTTTCAACTGTGTAAGCGCCCGTTGTTCATCCGCGGTGGGGTTGGAATATCGTAGTGGCTTAAATTTGAGTTTTTGGATGTCGTAAAGTGTTTTGTCGATGTATAAATCGAGGGCCTTAGATGCCCCTGGATTGGGAACCCAAGCAGACCTGCGTTTGGAGAGGTGAGAGAAATGGTCGGTAGGATCCGAAGAGTTATCGTTATGAGGTTGATTTCTGAAGTGATATTGTAGCCTGAGAGTGCGATGGAACCGATGGACGTCCTGCAGTAATGCGTATCTATCACCACAGGGACGTTGCGGTATGAACCTGAGCCCTTTGCTGAGGACCGATTTCTCAGATGCCGATAGTGGAAGGTCGGGAGGTATGCACACAACTAGGTTATCGGAGCCAGTGGTAAGTTGGGGTGGGAGAGGAGGGAGTGGAGGTAGGGGCACGGAGTTGGGCTAGCTTAGCGTTTTTGGCCGCGGAAAGACACTTGTATAGATGGTGGTTAGTGCTATTGGGTATTTTTCCAAATCTCCGACAGCTGATAATGAAGCCTCGCCTTGGTGTGTCGGAGAGTTGTGACACCTCAACTCGGTGTGTCGGCGAGTTGTCACACCTGAACTCGGTGTGTCGGAGAGTTGTGACGCCTCGACTCGGTGTGTCGGAGAGTTGTGACTCCGACTTTCACTATCCCATGTTCACAGCACCCGTTAAATGCATATTACTTTATTGTAGTAGTTTAGGTTACACTAACAATTAGTTTATATTCACACATTAATTAACAATTACAGTTCCAGTGTGTTGATGTCGAGGTAGCGGGTTCAAACCGTACACCGGTCAGTGGGATTAAAATGTTGACTTCTCGTCCTTGACTTTGGAATGTAAATTACAAGTACGTCTGAAGCTAGAATAAATCACCAAATACGAGAAGTAGATTGTGAGCTTTACTAGAGCACAATTACAAGAAACAAAATGGACGTTGCGGCCAAAGCCTTCGTCAGCACATAACAAAACAACACAAACAGATCCTAAACTAATCGAAAAACACTACATGAAAATACAGAGGTTACTTACATGAATCTTTGTCTTAGTTGAATGTTTCCTAGGCGCTAACAGTTTGATGCCGGTGGAAAGGACTGGATGTGTGATTTGAAAGGGGTCGATGGATAACGGGGATTGGCAAAGACGCCAGATGGGAGGGATGGAAAGGGGGGAACGCCCATGTGGGCGAACGGTGAGAAGCGGATTAGCAGTGAGCTAAAGCCGGCTCTGTGGCGAAGGTTTTAGTTCGCAATTCTGCATACCGAGTAGGAACACAGCTAGCAGGCGCTTGGAATGCTCTGAAGCTAGACTGCATTAGCCTGATGGCGAGGGACACTGGCAAGAGGGAAAGCTAATCCACACGCAAATCAGTCGAGTGCACTGAAATAATAGCGCGCGCATGGACTACGCTTGAGTTTAAAGTGTGCATCCGTAATATTATCACTTAGTTTATATTCATGCATTAAATTAGCATTTAGTTTTTATTCACGCATTAAATTACCATGTAGTTTATATTCACGCATTAAATTACCATTTAGTTTATATTCACGCCATAAATTACCGTATAGTTTATATTGACTCTACAGATTGATGGCAAAGACGTATTAAAAAACATATGTTGGAAACAAGAAGCTGCCCTAAGGATTGATAATGATGTGGGACAATATCAGCCTATAAAGAGAGGTGTTAGGCAGGGATGTGTAATGTCTCCAGATCATTTCTCCCTATACAGTGAAAATATTTTCAGAAATGTAGAAGAAATAAATGGAATCAGCATTGGAGGACGAAACATCAATAACATTAGATATGCAGATGATGCAGTATTGATTGCAAACAATGAGCAGGATCTGCAACAATTAGTAGATGCGGTTTTTGCACACAGTGAACAACTTGGGTTAGAATTAAATTGTAAAAAGACACAGATTATAGTCGTCACTAGGAAGAATGAAAAACCACAATGTAATATACAAGTAAATGGGAAAATTCTTCAACAAGTGAATCGGTACAATTATCTCGGAACAGTCATAATATCTGTTGGGAGATGCCTTGAAGAGAATAGAACAAGAATCGCCATGGCGAACGTAGCCTTTAGTAAGATAAAAAAAACATACTGACCAATAAAAAGATGTCAATTAAAATGAGAAAATGAATGTTGAGGTGCAAAATAGAGCCTGTTCTTTTGTATAGATGTGAAACTTGGACAATGAGCAGTCAAATTGAAAAACATCTCATGGCTGCAGAAATGTTGTTTCAGAGGAGAATGCAAAGAATACCATGGACAGACAGAAAAACCAATGACCAAGTACTACAGGAGACAAATGAAAATCGTAAATTGATTAGAGCAATTAGACGTAGACAGTAAAAATTTGTTGGACATGTTATGAGAAGAAATTAATTGGAGAACTTGGTGACAACTGGCATGATTGAAGGGAACAGACCAAGAGGAAGACCGAGAGGAAAATATCTGGATGGCTTGGCCACATGGCATGGACGAAACAGGAACACTGAGCTGATCCACGACTCTGATGATCGAGTGAAATGGCAAGTTATGACAGCCCACACTTTCCGGCATGGCATATGATTGATTTATTGATTATATTCACTCTTTAAATTACCAGTTAGTTTAAGTTAATATTCACGCACTAAATTACTATTACAGACGATAAAACAAAGAAGATTGATATATTTTGGTAACTTGAAATGTCATGAGAGTTTGGAGAAAACAATAATTAAAGGGTATATGCCTGGGAAGAGAGGAAGAGGAAGGCCAAAGAGACGATGGGTGCAGGATTTTGCGGATGATCTCCGCATGGGTATAACGGATGCGGGACATCTTGCTTGTGATCGAGAAGTTTTCCGGAAGGTTGTTATGGGAGCTATGTTCTGCAAAGGACATGCTACTGAATGAATGAATGAATGAATGAAATTACCAAATAGTTTATATTCACGCATTACTTACAATTCACATATATATTCGAACAAATGAGGTCAGATGTGTAAAGATAGCGCAATGCTGTTTGCAGCCTTAATGACGGGCCAGACATTCTAGCGGCCATGTCTTCACGCCATCCACTGCAGCCTAACCTTTGAACCGCTGCCACCCTCTCTAACACACACACACACACACACACACACACACACACACACACATGTCCACTTCCTCCAGCTGACCCCCGGCCGTCATCGCCTTCTCCACTCCAGCCAAATGACAGCCATTAGGAGCGCATTTTCTCGGCATTGAGATGCTCGGCTTTCTGGAGACGGACATTGGCGCTACACTTGAGCGCAGAATTCAAAGCCCCGGCCATTTGCAATATCTGCACATTCAGCCCGGATCAGCTTCTATTCTACGACCAGTGGGACCCCCCCCCCCCCCCCACACACACACACCTGCCCATGGATCTGGAACATTCCTCCATCTGAAACGTAACATTTTCAACACAACACACACACACAGAGAGAGAGAGAGAGAGAGAGAGAGAGAGAGAGAGAGAGAGAGAGAGAGAGAGAGAGAGAGAGAGAGAGAGAGAGATACATCCCTCATACAAGACATAAGTACTTACATTGACTATATTCTGTATCGCACTACAAACCTCCAGTCACACACACAGACACACACACACACACACACACACACACACACACACACATACACAGCACACACCCAGACACACACAAACCCCATACCTACACCCACACATACGCCCACTGCACGCCTGGATTAAGGTAAGGTATTGACCTCTGAGGGAAGGAAATCAATGAGTCTGTGGTGCTTTAGTTTCTATCATGAAAGCGATATAAAATTGATATAAAATTGATCACGAGTTTGCTTTGATGTATCGGCACGGCCACTTTCCAATCCTCACAGCACGAGTACTCCCCATTATCCCCTTCCGTTCTTGCTTTTATTACACCTCCAATTTCCCCTCCTCTCTCTTTCCCTCCGACTTTCTGTCCCGTCCCCCTGTCTTACACGATTTGCTGTGAGCAGATTCCAAGTTTAGCCAGCTGCAGCCCCTCAAACACGCACACGACTTATGTATCATGTATTCATATTCTCAGTTTGGTCATAGATTTAATTTCTTTTGACATCCACAAATTTCCTAATGCTATGAAAGCTGCTTTTGCCATTTGTAATCTTATTTTAATATCTCCATCTGCTTCACCATATTCGTCCACATTGCCACGTTAATAAATGTGTGATTTGGTATCTTGAAGTGGGGTTTTAACTAGGGATATTGGGCCATCATTTCCTTGGTTTATTCTAGTTCTGAACCTGTGGTTCAAGTAAATTCACTTGGCTCGACGTAACATTTTCCAGACAAGCATGGACATAAATTGTGAATCTCTACAAGCGATAGGGCATCGGTGCAAACCGAAAACAAGACTGTAATCAGAAAGTTCACTTCCCTGTCCTCGGACACTGTTTTGGCGCCTCCAGAGCCTGGCCATTTCTTACCTCTTGATTTCGAGTGAATGTGGAAGTGTTATTTTGCCTACAAACTCTTACCGGTCTGCCAGTGTCCTCAAATGACAAGTACATGTTTCATAGTTCCTCTGGCACCCTGTCCTTCACACGTCTCTCTCAGTAGCTTTCAGTACACTTGTTCGTTTGGGTTTTTTTTGTTTGTTGCATATCCTATTTACAGGACATCGCTGTCAACACCAACATTTTAAGTTGTTGTTGATGTCTTGGCATGATTACGTTCAGCAGTTTGTCATTGCCGGGCTCCCTTGCCTAGAGGTTAGCGACTTTCTCCGTAATCCTGTATACTCTCGTGAGTCTCTGTGGCGAAGTGGTCAAGCCGTTTGACTCGTGCTCCGAAGGATGTGGGTTCGATTCCGGGCCGCACCCTTCGGTTTACGAGCTAAATGTTTCGGAGACTCCTGTGGGTCGTCGCTAAAAGCTACGGAGTTCGTGCTTTGTGCGACGCTTTCCGTGCTGCGGAAAGAGACCGAGCCATATGGGATAAAACCCGGTGCAATGAAGTCGACCCTGTCGACTTTTAAGACGACTTTTTAAGCGACTCTCGTGAGTAACGTGACGTGCGCAAGAATCGGTGGCGGTTCTAGCCGCGTCGGTAACTTAGGGGTATGTGAGCCGGTTGCTCAGAAAGCACTGGCAAACTACTGAGCGTAATCTTGCCAAGATATCAACAATCAGCTGAAAGATGATGGTGTTGACAGCGATATCCTGTAAAGGATATGCGAAAAAAAAGTTTGTCATTGCTTTCTCAACGACCGGCTCCCATACCAGCACATTAAAACCCCAGCGCGACACAGACTGCTGCCACATCGGTCGCCGCCGTGTTTCGAACGCGTGGTAAGTGGCTCACGAATCACGTTCTCAAGCCTTTAGGTCACGGAGACCGGCTGTACAACAAGAATATTTCAACTGACGTGACAATGTAACCAAAATCAGCACAGATACAATCAATACACATATCAACGCGTCAACACCTATTTGCTCTCGACTAACTTGGGACATGTGATGTCCGCCCATGCTTACCAACACAAACATTTATACTCCTCTAAAGTACCAGTTAACTAAACGTGGAATGTAAGCACTATACCCTCTAACTGGTAATCGACAGTGAAATGTCATTCATTGAATATAATTATGATATCTCAGTCTCGCAATGTGTTATTAAATTAAATATATCTGTAGGATTCTATGTCTTACACATTTTTGCAAAGAGATTGAATTTAATGCGTCGAAAGCTTTTTTCATAGCCCACAAATAAAGAGGAGATTTTATTTCAGTGATTTTTTAAAATTATTACGTGTGAAGGTCAGTGCAGGAAGTCACCAGCCGTGAACAATTCAGACCCTGGGATAGCTGCTGCATAGGTAGGCCGATCACGCAAGGGGATGCCAAAGTGCGCACTGACGTAATTCTACTTAAGTTAATATAACATAACATAGCATTACATAACATAGTATGACATAGCATTACATAGCATAACATAGTATAACATCGCGTTACATAACATAACAGTAAAATATAGCATTAGATAACATAACATAACAACACCATACCATACCATTACACAACATAGCAGTACATAACATACTATACCATAACATTACATTACATACCACGACACATAAGCTAAACATGAACTTAGAAAGTGGATGAAGTTGATAAAAGACACTATCAAGATGATCTAGCAGACAGAAACCAGAACAATAGAAACTGTGGTGGACTTGAGCACGTTATCAGTTATCAGTTATCAATTGGGGTATCTTCGTTGCACTCCGGATATGTCCATAGGTGTTCAGATCCCCCCCCCCCCCCCAGCATATGCATCAGCGTCCGGTGGCTAATAGTGCCAGTTCTGTGTTGGTTGACGAGGCACCTCGTTTTCCCGATGTATCTCTCGCGTCTGGCCGTGCCAATTCTTACTCCCAAGTCTTTCATCCTGGACAGTGATGTAGAATCACTGACGTCAAAGTCATCTGTTCTCGCCATATCTTTAAGGACGTTAATAACATCGGCACGATCCATGGGCTGGCCATCTACAGGGGGTGCAGAGCCAGCCAGTCTATCAGCTCGTTCATTTCCCTCGACTCCCGCATGTCCCGGGACGAAGATGAAGGTGACTTTACGGACAACAGACTTCAGCAGCGATTCAGTCCACTGTCTACGTACAGATCCAGCTTCGACCTTCTGAATCGTGCTAATTGAATCACAAGTATTGCAACCCAAGTTACAGTGCTAACAGTATACATAATCTTGGGACACCAGGTGGCGTGTTGGCTAGACGCTCGTATGCTGGCCAGCTAGGCATGGTTTCCAATCCGCACTGGGACGGATTTTCCTAACCGACCTGTGTTCCCAGCTCGACCCACCCTAAAATGGGTCACAAGAGATGTATCCAGATGTCAGTCGGTTATGGCCTTGGTTGACTCTGTTAGACTCGTTCATAGTTGGGTGGGTTTTCATGTAAAGATGTCAACGGTATAGAGTATACAGCTCCATGCAAACCCACACGGGTCCCGTATTGCAATACGTGTAGAAGTTTGCAGTCTTCCTATTCTTTGCTTCCTGTCTGGACCACAGTAATAGGCAGCGTGTCCAACATAAATAAATGGTTCTTTCCCTCCTCCCCCCCCCCCACTCTCTCGCCCTCTTTTTGTCCGTCTGTATATCTATCTGTCTGTTTGTCTGTCTATCTGTCTGTTTGTTTGTCTGTCCCCCACCATTTCTCTCTCTGACAATGTCTCCAGTCTGTCTGTCTGATCGTTTTTCTGTCTGTCTATTTGGCTATTTCCCCTCTTTCGGACAGTGTCTGTCTTTCCGTCTGTCTGCCCCCCTTTTTCTGGCTATGTCTCTAGTCTGTCTCTCTGTTTATCACTCTGTTTGCTATCACTCTCTGTGTGTCCCTCCTTCCTGCCAATGCCTACAGTCTGTCTGTCTGTCTGTCTGTCTGTCTGTCTGTCTGTCTGTCTGTCTGTCAAATGGCAGTAATCTCCTTCTTGTGCTAACACATCTCCATGTTTCTAGCTCCAGCTGATCTCTCTTATACTGTATGTCTCTCTCACACTCTCTCCAGTTGTCTTTCAGGCTCAATCTATATTTCTCCCTCTCTCTCTCTCTCTCTCTCTCTCTCTCTCTCTCTCTCTCTCCAACAAAGTGGATTTGTTCTACCTAATTTTCTCTTAACTCATCTCTATAACTTCTTCAATATCATTGCATTCCCCCCGTTTCTTTCTCTCTCTCTCTCTCTCTCTCTCTCTCTCTCTCTCTCTCTCTCTCTCTCTCTCTCTCTCTCTCTCTTTCTCTCTCTCTCTCTCTCTTGTCACACTCTCTCTTCTCTCTGCCTCTGTCCTCTTTTCTGTCTCTCCCCATCTCTCTCCTGCTCACACGTATCTCTTCTGCTCTCATCTCTCTCTCTCTCTCTCTCTCTCTCTCTCTCTCTCTCTCTCTCTCTACTCCTCATATATTTCTCCCAACATTGCCATCTATCAATCACGACCATCACTGATCAACTGATAATTGTATGGCCCTGCCGACTCAACAATGGAGCTTAGACATTTTTGCAAAACACATTTCTAAAGCCTCCTTAATTCTGACAAAATGAAAACTCACTGCCGCACTGAGAAGCTGGGCCACTGGAGCGTTCGGTCAATAAATGTACCCACACAGTGAATCACTGCCCATATCGGAACGGCCGACAATTGATTTCAATCTTAGATTGTAGATGTATGCGAAGATTGAAGATTGCCGCAATCATGGAAAATCTATCATTCTCACATGACGTGCTTCATTGTCCGTGACCTTTCACCCGGAAACAATACAAAGCAGATTTATTGGAGGAAAGAAGCGAGTCAATGTATCCAACGGACATCACCAGTGGTAATGAATCTGGCTTACTGTGTGGCGAGTGGTGGCTTAATGAATGGCAATGAATGGGGCTTAATGTTTAGCGAGAATTGGGTTTAATGAGTGGCAAAGAATGTCTCTTAATATATGAGATGAGATTGGTTTAATGACTGGGGATGAATCAAGTTTAATATTACTAACCCCTCTGCGTGTCTCCACCTTGTCGTGGTAGAAGGGCTTGCGTGTTCAAATGACCCCAAGTGCTATTCCGACGGTAGCACAGCTACTAGTAGGGTGTCTCCCATGTCGGACAGGTCAAGAGAGAGGAAACAGACCAAGAGAGACACACACCTGTTGCCTTGTAGGTAGACTGGGGAAAGTCAAAAGCTAGGGAAAGAGCCCCGAAAAATGTTGTAGAAATTGGATGTACTATGCCACAGGCTTGATAAAGCAGTGCAACTACCTTAATCAATTCGTGATGCAACAGATTACAATTAATCAGTATGGTGCTAATCCCGTGAAGTCCCATCAGGCGGTGATAGTGCTGGTCCCCCTGCCTCGAGGGGGTCCACCCATGACTACTGGTGGTCACCTTCCCCTGTGCTGTGGAGTCAAGGCATAGAGTAGTAGGGTAAGAGCTATTGACCAAACATCCCGGACACTCAACATACTACAGTGGAATGCCGAAGGAGTTTCTATGAAGAAAGTACCCCTAACATATTGTCTTCATAACGATAGAATAGATGTGGCATGTATTCAAAATACACACCTCAAAGCCCATTGCAGAATCTCAGTCAGCGGATATCAGGCCACACGTTTCGACCACGAAGAACACAAAGGAGGAGTTCTAATACTTACACGAAATACAATACCTTGTAGTGAAATATCTGTGACCTCTGACAACCAAACGGAAATTACAGGTGTGGATATAATGATAAAGGATGTGAAAATAAGGATTTACAATCTGTATAGCCCAGCAGATAAGGAACTTACACTTCCAAACATGAAAACAATTGACACAAACTGCATTATTGTCGGAGACTTTAATATCCGTTCAGAAAGATGGGGATATCCAGATACTGACAAAAGAGGAGATGAAGTGGAGGACTGAGAAATAGACTCAAATCTCCATCTACTCAACAAAGCGGATTACACACCGAGCTTCTACTCCAGAAGATGGCTTACCACTTCTACTCCAGACTTAGCTTTCTGCACAGGAGACATCCTCCACAAAATCGATCGCTATGTGCTTGACCAATTAGCAGGTAGTGACCACAGACCAATCAAGCTTGTAATGAATATAGAGTATGTTCCACAGGAGCAAAAGCCTTTGCCCCGCTGGAATTACAAACGAGCAGATTGGGACAGATTTGCCATACTAACAGACAAATATTGTGAAAAGATAAATACATGACATGGCAACATGAAACAACTGTTGGAAAGTCTAAACAAAGCAATAATACAGGAGGCCACTGAGTCCATTCCATGAGGAGTGAGGAAAAATTACAAACCATACTGGACTGAAGAACTACAAATTTTGGAGGACAACGATGAAGATGCCAGGAAGACAGCAGAGAGAGAGAGAGAGAGAGAGAGAGAGAACGAACGAACGAACGAACGAACAGACTTTATTTTCAAAGGGTAACAAATTGGGCACGCAGGCCCGTCTTACATTCGGCCCTTCCAATCACTCATCTTTCTTTCATGAACAGTGCATAGGAAAAAAACATTGTCACATGAATTTTGTAAACATAAACAATGCATATGACTATGTTATAAGACACATCCACCACCCACCCACACATCCCCCATTCACTCCAACTCCCCCACCCAACCACACACACATACAATACATTCCCCCACCCATCCACCACATCCCTATACATCTCCCCACCCACACACACCTCTCATCCACCACACATCCCATCCACCCACACCCCAAGCACACATACATTCAATAACCCACACATCCCCCACCTACACACATCTCCCCACCCACTCACATATCCTTTACCCGTCCCATTTCCCACCAACAATCACTCACCCAATATCCTCCTCCACCCACACACCTCCAACCACCCAACCAAACACACATTCCTCAGCCACACACACATCTCCCCGTCAACTCACATATTCCGCACCTACCCACACACAAATTCCGCACTCACCCACATAATCTCCCATCTCCCCCAGCCCACTCACTTATCCCGAGCCCACACCTACAAACATCCCCCACCATCTCCTAACCTGCACACACTCACCCACCCACATATCCTCTACCCACCCACACATCCTCTACCCACCTATCCCCCAACCAAACATCCCTTAACCACACACCCTTACTCATATACAATCACCCACCCACACATCCTCTACCCAACCACACATCCTCCACCCAACCACACATCCTCCATCCACCCATTCCCCCAGCCACACATCCCTTAACCACACACCCTTACCCATATACACACACATCCCCACCCACGAACAATCTCCCCACCCATACAAACATCCCTCACACACATCCCCACCCACCAACACATTCCCCATTCACAAACACACACCTCCCATCCACGCACACACAACCCATACATTCATCCCCTCACACATTCCTAGACACACGTACTTATCCCTCAACCACTAACACCCACACGTCCCTTACCCACTCATCAACACATACATCTCCTATCTACCCACCCACACTCACACATCCCAACCACCCATCTAAGCAAACATCCCCCACCCTCACACACATCATTCACCCACCCACAAACCCAACCACACCTTCACTT